>NNCF01128163.1:291482-428777 GCA_002313205.1 Laupala kohalensis | reverse complement strand
AATTTACTCTCCGGAAGCAAGCAAGGGACCATCCCATCAATTCCGATCAAGGGCCCTAAGGCAGAGGCGGATTGAAAAATTTCAGCAGAAATTTCTAGATAAGATAAAATGTTAGCTATGTGTTATAATACTAATAGAATATCAACATGTTTGTACTTTAACACAAAACATTTATTTTATATGTACAAATTATTTTTGAACTATACATTATTCTGAGTATAGTGTTTAAAAATCATAAGAATTGAAATTACACTAAATTCACGATTTCTTGTTTCAATAAAAGCACCCCTAGACAAAATCCTAGAGAACCTGTATAAGAAATCCGCCTCTACCAGAAGGAAAACCGGAGAAAAACTCGGGCCAGGATGGGGCTACAGAATTAATGTACACAAACGTTCCAGGGTTGAGTACATATACAATTAAATTTGTATGAATAATAAGACAATACTAGCATGCAGGAAAATAGTTTTAAAATTGTTGTCAGATATTTTAAAAGTACAACAACAATGGCGTGATAAAGTACAAAACGGTTTTAATTTTTATTAAAATCAATAAATTCTTTTACAGTGTAGAAGCACTAGTGCAGGAGGTAGTTTTTAACCGCGGATTTGAAGAGATTCAATTTAATAATATCTTTTATATTTTTGGGAAGGGAATTATATAGAAAGATTCCCGAATAATACGACCCTTTTTGGCAAAGTGCGTTTGACACTCTCGAACGATAAATATTATTCCTATCGCGAGTATTGTGTTCGTGAACAAAACTGTTTTGTATGAAACAAGGGTTGTGTTTCAGTAATTCGGTCTTAACAAACACGACAGTTCCATAAATATAAATGCAGGGAAGTGTTAAAATATTTAATTTCTTAAATAAATGTTTACAAGAGATTCAGGGGTGAGATATACAAATTATCCGAACAATCCTCTTTTGAATTCTGAAATTTTGGACGCTCTGCCCGGAATTGCCGCGGAAGATAACGCCGTATCGTAAATGGGAGTAAACATTTGCGAAATATACGCAACGGGAAATATGTGGACTGACAAAATTAACTAAGATTTGTAATGCGTAACACAATTTACTCAATTTGTAATTAAGATTGTCAACTGACAATTCCATTTAAGATTGTCTTAAATATGGAGATCTTAAAACTTTGTATTAGTAACAGTTTTTAATTGTGTTCCGTTTAACGAAAGAGAAACCTGAGGTAAAGATTTTGTGATATTATTGTGAAATCACATAGACACTGTTTTGTCTGTGTTTACAATGAGGCGATTTGCATGGAACCAAGCCGAGAGGTTGGACAAAACGTTTTGAGCGTTGGTGTGTTTCCATAGTAAATTAGTGTCTTCAGCAAAAAGAACCATTTTGCAATCTGATGTGGAAGACGACATGTCGTTCACATACAACAAAAAGAGTATAGCGCCGAGAATTGAACCTTGGGGAACTCCGTGAGTAAGTGACTGTTTCTGAAAGGCAATGCTGAAGAACTTTATTTTTAGTATATGATATTTCGAGTCCGCGGTATTTAATAAAACACGCTCTATGTAGTACTAAACCCCAAAGAATAATCCAGAGGAGTGGACAACAGTTATATGATTATTGTGATCACAAAATATCTTGATAACTTGAGATAATATTCCATTTTGCTATTGTTTTTGAAAACTATTGTATTACATTTAAATGAAGATAAATAAAACACGCAACGCTGTGTATTATCTACAAGTATATAATATTAAACAAAGATGAAGAAACAATTACGCTCCCCAAATATTCCTGAAATTGTTAGGAAAATACAATTAATATAAAGTTAGTACGTGGTTTTGAGAGGAAACTTCTAGTCAAGCAATTAATAATACATTTTAATTTGTTTAGTAACTTATCATGAAAATAAATACCTTCAAATATTTTTTTGTAAGAGCTATGCATGTATTTCTATTAACATAGATAATCTTTCGAAAAGGGTTCGTTTGTAAATTTCAAATATTTACATTATACTCTACGTATATGTTTATTTATGTTAATCATGGGCATACTTTACGAATGTTTAATTTTTTATTTGTGAATCTTCTTAGGGTAGTCGGACTGTCTGCACGGGTAGGTGAGAAATTAGATCCGAAGCAAGAAGGTTGCGATGAAAAAAATGCAAATGTTTGTGAATTATTTTAACGGATTTAAAGAACAAAATATTGTGGCACTTTAACTTTATAAAAACAAATTTTCGAACAGACGATTTAACATTTGATGTACTTCCGAAACAATTAGGTATTTTTCAGATGGAAATAGGAAAAATATTGAAGATTATAAAGCGGTAGACAGACATAAATTTATGTACTTTCATAAAAATCTTGAGAGTACTTCATTTCCTTTATGAATATCCCGATATGAAACTTTTAAACATTGTCATCGAACATTTTACGATAATACTGCAAACAATATTTGTAACGAAAATAGTTTTAAAGTAGACTTCTTTATTCTCATCTTTGACAACCTTTTCAATGAGTTAAAAGGGAAGGCCGGGCAAAGTGAATACTTTAACGTACTTATGACAATTGCAAAAAAAATATAAAATACAAAAACAATACAAACATAATGAAACAGTGTTTATTTCTTGTTGTTTCGATTAGAATATTCATTTGTCTTTGATTATTAAATAATTAGTAAAAAATAAAATTCAAAAAATGGTAATTGTATCCTCTTTGCATGGATCCCAGGGTAAAATGGATACAGCACTCGGAGGAACTACTACTAGTACTAATACTATCACTTTAATAATAATAATAATAATAATAATAAAAACAATTTAAACAGATTTAAATTAAGTATGTTCATTCTGGTCAATCTCCTTCATCAGTTCCGCCTCCCTCTTTTTTCTAACCATACTTAGAAACTCGGCAAGGAGTAAGGTAACGGAGATTTTTATCTCGCATTCTTTCAAAAGCTAGAGTGTAAATTCTTTGTTTACGATCGTATCCCCCTCAAGAAGTCACTTTTTCTACCTTTTTCAGTGTTAACGCAATTTAGCAGGATGTGGACCCAGCCCTCTTGTTCTGTGCGTAAAGGATATTGTGAATCTCGATCCCCCTTCAATTTCTTTAATTTCCATCCCCCCAAGTCGAAACCAAGCATAAATAGGAACCCCAGTATATGTTTCTGTTCAGGAGGATCACCTATTGTTGGGTCATATGCCTCGGATAAGTTTTCTATTATATCGTTAATAAATAATATAAATAACAACGGAGAGAGAACTCATCCCTTCTTCACTCCCTGAGTTACTTGAAAAGCTGGAGTTCGAGTAGCATTATTTGTTTTAACGTATGCATTGTCGGAGCAGTATAGTGTTTGCAATGTACGTAGGAATTTTTTTGACATTTCCTTGTCCGCCAATACACTCCAGAGGATGTCTCTGTTCACAGTGTCGAAAGCTTTCAACACGCTGTACGACTTTCCGCGTTTCTTTCGAATTTCTCTCTCGGCTAACGTGTTTAAAATAAATAGATTATCTATTGTACTGTTGATGCTTCTAAAACCGGCCCGTAATGTCGGGAGTTTATTTTCTTTCTGAGTCCAGAGTTGTAATCTCCAGTACAGAATTTTGCAATACATTTTTCCAATAACATTAAGTAGTGAGATTCCACTACAACTATTTGGATCGTTTATATTTCCTTTGTTTTTTTAAATAGGTTGTATTACAACCGTTGTCCATGCGTCAGGAAAAACACCATCATAGATGTAAATAAAAAAGTCGGTTAAAAATGGCACAATATCATTGGTTAGTTCCTTAATAAATTCGGATGAAACACCATCTACTCCAGGCGCTTTATTATTTTTTAAATCTCGAATGGCGGTTGATATTGCATGCGATGTAATATATTAATCTAATTCAAACACTTTATCGGTTGTAAATATTACTTCTGTTTCGTTACTAGTTCGGGATGTGTTCTCATTTCCTACTAGAAGCCATTTAAAGTGCGTTTCCCATCCTATTGCATCTATGTTATTTGATATAGTTTTATTCCGTATTAACTTACGAATAGTGTCCCACAGGTCACGGCTACATTTTTTGATAGTATTTCTCTGAGACGTTCTGCTTCCATTTGTTGCCAGGCTCGTTTACTTTCCTTAGCTATGCGTTTGTATTCTCCGCGGAGTTTAAGATACGATTTGCGCAATTCTATCCCACCCAGCCACTAATATGTTTTAAGGGCAGATTTTGCGGATGCTTTCGTATATCTGCAGGCATTGTTATACCACACCGGATGTTTTCCTGAATTTTTGTTCCCCTGAATTATTTTCATATTCGACCTTGATTTTTGCAAACAATGTATCATAGAGTCCGCTGCAGCATTGTAATTTTGAACCGCGAGTTTGATTTGGAAATCGTAACTTAACATTCCGAGATTCCTTGAGAAATTCGCCTTTTAGGCCGATTTCTTATCGTCATTCCATTTGTACTTAGCTAATTTTGATCTCATGCGTGCGGGTGTTTCTGGAGCGTTTTGATGTGAAAAATAGATTTTCTCACATACCGTCATACGGTGTGTCTATTCTGGGTTTAATCCAAAAGTCGTCTATATATTGTAATAAATTTTCTGTGACTAACGCGTAATCTATCACACTTTCCCCTTTTTCGTTAATAAATGTTATATTTCCGTCTAAATCTGATCCGTACCCACCATTTAGGTTATATGTGCTGCAAAAATTTAATAGGTCTCGCCCTTCCGGATTTAAGTTTTTATCCTTGCTATTTCTCACGTTTACAAGCGCGAAATCATCGTCAAGCGATTAAGGCGTTAAATTTTCTCATTATCATTACACTCGCGTTGGGATATTTATTTTCGAGACTATTTATCATCTGACTCATTTCCGTATCAAAGTGTTGAAAGTTTTCCTTGTGGTACTTTGACTTATCACCCTTTATTTAGCCCTGCCGAATCTGCTACATGGGAAACGGCAAAGATCAGCCTTCTTCGTCACAACTTATTTATTCAGAAACATGTTTCACCCACAAACAATTCAGCATTAAACTCAATACTAACTTGTAGGTGATATGGAAGACTACAAATATTTTCCTTTCTCATAAAACTTTACACTAAATGCATGTTTTGAGAGAAAACTCGAGATAAAGTGTTATATTAAGTATTATGGTTCCACATTCGTACATCATATTTTTACGGTTTTAGCCAAAATCGTGAACACAATAGTTACGCCTCATTATTAACTCTGAAATAAGAAGCCGTTTTTAATTAATCCGAATATGGTGACAATAAAATTGGAAAATTGAATCATACATTTTTGTACAATTTTGCTGTGTATATGCAATTAAGTATTTATTCATTTTCCAACAAATTAATGATTATACTTTTATTACATCCTATTATCAAAGCTGACAAATTCTTTGGGAAATCTATTATTTATTATTATACCTCAATTTTCTCTTCTAATTATCCCGTGTTTCATTACTTTTTATAATTTCCAAGAAACTTTTTCGAATTTTTTACCAACAAATTTCGATTTTCCGATAGATTGATGTCAGAGCCCCTATAATGTTCCGTGTACTCATTTTTATATGAGTTTATTAATACAATTGTGAAGTTAAATCTCAGTTTCCGTACAGAATCTAAGTTATTATCTGTGTACAGATCAGTAGTATTAGAGAGACATTATGAAGTTTATTGAATTGCACATTAATTATAGACGGGACGAAGCTGCAGGAAGATTTCTTGAATTTGCATATAAGGTTTGTGTAAAGTATGTTCAGATATCATTTTGCTTCTGATTTTATAATTTGTCATGCATTCCGTTTTAAATCGCAATGGAGAAGACGGCACAAGAATCATAAAAGAACAAACTAAATGCATGTGAGTGGAGACAGTAAACACAACACATCTTTTATCATGTGCATGTGCCGCTTGAACAAATGTCGAAACCCACATAATTAATTCCTTCGAATGACTTTATCCAGATGAAAAACAGTACCAGGTTCTTAACCATTCCCTATGAAAAAGGTCGTAAACATTCCTGAGTATACTCCTGAGTGGTGGTATGTTTTATGAGAAAGGTTTTAACGCTGTCGCAGTTTTTAAATTTTTGATAAAGTCTGCGGTTAAGAGACGGAGTTCTGAAAGGTACGAGTGTTTCATAATTCGTTGGACGTAAGTGTGGTTCCTACTCTGAATATTGAGGTATACTAGAAAAACTATACCTTCGACGGGAACTGCGTTTACCTCGCAGTTAATACGCTTAGCGTTCCACTGAATGCACTTCGTTAATAAGGACTAGATGAATTTAATAATGTGATATTAAATTACTTTGGTGTTTCAGTCTTTGTTCTACGTTCAAACGTGTCTGGGGCTCTGTAACTGGAGTTTCTTGTGTCAGACGAGGGCATTATGTACTTTGCCAAGGTTCTCTCCTGAGAACCCTTTGACCGAGGGACTACATCGAAAGGCTTCCAATCCTGGGCTCCCGTGTAATCAGAATCCTCGCATTCTGGATTCCGAATACTCGTGATTTCGTCATATTTCGCCTCTAAAGCAAGCGCTACTGCAATATGAGCATATTCGTATATATTAGTAAATGGCAACAGTCCATCACAGTAGAATATCCTTTCAGCTAGTACCAATGCGCATACTCACACAACTCACAGTTGCAGGTCTGTCAGACAATGCAAATATCGTGGAAGTCGGGATATGATCTTATTTCACCTTGTGTTTCATCTTAGAAATTAACATTTGTGCTCCACTAACGATATCGGTTTACTCCGTGGCCGAAAGACTAATAAATTTTAATGACTGCTTTTCCTTCAATGTTGTTGCTACGCGGTCAACCTGACGTGTTTTTCTATTGATGTAAATTTAAAATTTCAATTCATAACTGGCACTTGCGTACAGTTCATTTCGCATTTGTATGACTGACCTCTTAAAAATCCTTACTAGAACGATAAACGTTTCTGTCATGAATACTCTTCCCCATAAACGAACCTATCATGAAATCGTGCCTCCGTTCACGATTATTGACTTATACTTCTCTCATGTTGCCTTTGTAATCTATTGAAATTTTCTGGAATTCAAAATTGGTACTCAAATTTTAATTATTATAAATATACCTTTCATGTTCTGGATTAATACTCTCTCTCTCTCTCTGTGGGAGAATAGTGCTCGTCTAAACATCCAGACACTCAATGCGAAAGATTACGGAGAGGATGACAGTGCATCTAAGATTTTCACCGCATTAGAAACAATCACTCAGCGTATTATTACAGTTCGTTCGTTTTTCTAGCGGAGCGTCGCTGTACCATCGGACCTCATAAATTCTGCTGCGGAACAGAGAGAAGAACGGGGAATTTTCGTCGGGTCCCTTGTCAGTTGCCCGTCGGATGGGAGAGGGGAGGGGGACAGCGGAGACTCGAAGTTGTCTGTTACTCTCACTGCAAGAGAAGGCGATGCAGCGCGGTGTGGCGGAGCGTTGTTCGGTCGACACCTGAGCAATTAGCAGCGGCCATCCACTTCCCTCCGTCCCTCCCTTCTCCTCTACCGCGTCTCCGTTTCACCGTTCTGCTGCCGGCCATCGACAGCGGGGGCGGCGTGACGGATGCGCCGTCACCCCCCCCCCTCGCGCGCTGCAGGTGCGGGGGCGATCAGACGGGATGAATATTTGAAGGGGCGCACCGCGGACCGTCGGGGCAGCCGCCACCGCCGCCTCCGTTGCCAGCGCTGTTGCTGTTACCGCTGCCTCCGACGCTTTTTGTGCCGCTGCCGCCGCGTCCCATCTATTTCCGGCGCCGCGTGGAGAAGCGTCGCTGGTGGATGATTTATACGGAATTAGCAGCTCGCGACACCTGCGCCTCCGCCACCACCATTGCCCCCACCGGCCAACGCCCCCTCTCCGCCCCCTCTCCGCCCCCACTCCTCACCGCTCGCTCACCCGCCTGCAGCCACTTTGCACGCGCAGCCGTCGTTCGCTGAGCTACTCGCCCACCACTGGACAGTGAGGGGAAGAAACGGAGCGGGGACGTGAAGCAAGGCGAGGTGCGACGAGGGGAACCCCACTGTAACGTATAACGTGAGGAGCGGGAAGTGGCGTCGAGAGCAGACTACGAAGCTAAATGATCCGAGCGCAGTGGGCTTAGCGGGGATCTAGAGACGGCCGAACGGAACGAAGGGTGTTGCGGGGACGGGGAATTCGGTGAGGCGGATTGCGCGGAAGAGGAATGGTACATGCGCGCCATGGAAGCTCAAGAGGAATGATGAGTGTAACGCGGTTTCGCGAGGGAGAGGGAGGGGGTTCGATTTGAAGAAGTCATTTGTTTCGTGACAGGCTGGATGTTTGTCAACATGTGTGAGTGATTAGTGAGCAGTGGATCAACATGAAGTACGAGGAGGAGATACCTTCTGGGTGAAAGAAAGTGTAATAGTGTTGCAGGGTGGTGCGTGACTGAACCAGTGGCGAAAGTAGCAGCACAAGGCGTGGCTGATTGAGAAGTGGTCGGTGGAAGTGAGCAGTGGCAATGGTCTGGAATCGAACCGTAAGGAAAGATGGGGTCTTCGCAGTGACGCAACGACTCGTACAATTGTTATTCCTCACAAGTATCGCCACCTTAATTTTCAGGAAATGTCTTCATTCATAACTGATCAATAAAAAGAAAATTCATATTTCACCCCAGTTTACCAATTAAATTTAGTAATTTCGAAAAATCCTTTCTTAGCGAGCCTACACAATATAACACAGAGATCCCTTCAATATTACAAACATTTTAATATTTGTATCCTCAGCTTTCAAAAATGGACCTATCATCCAGGGCATTATACCAAAAGTTTTAACACTTTTCACCCATTTAAGATCAAATTATTTAAAGTTTTAGATACAATCGTTTTAGATACTTAAATTTACATCGTCTTTCCCAAAAATCGAGATGACATCTCATGTAGTTCTTGATATATAGTGAAAATTCGTAAAATCACTTATCATCCTTATTTACCCCTAAAAAATCGGAATATCGAAAATATAATTTCTTAGTACTATACGAAAGTAATACACTCTAAAAAGTTTATTTTTCATTGTTTTTCCTCTATATTGATGAATTAGTCACTAGGACTACACCTATCATACATAAAGTTGTACATGTACAGGAAACTCGCTCAAATCCCTTTTTTCTATTGTATTAGAAAAGTATTTCTATGGTATTCTCAAATCTCAAATTTTCTATTGTAGTAGAAAATTGTTTCAATGTTATGAGGGTTAAATTAATAAAATAAAAGATAACAAATTTGTAAATATTCATTATCATCATCTTTAATGTCTTGAAACTTCCTTACTATTTAACAATTGAGGAGTAATATGTATAATTATGGAACGAACGAAACAGCAGAACAGAGAAAAAATTGTTAAACCCTACTTTCAGAATTTCAAAGTCAGTAAGATATTATTATAATTTTACCTTTAATATTTTCAATAAATTTGTATTTAAAGGTCGTCATTACAACAATTTATTTTGTTATAACTTACAAATATTACTCATTTGGAATTAAAGTAGTTAAAAGAAATAAGAAGGGTGCAAGACGGAGGGCTCTACATCTGAATAAATGAGAGACAAGAGTACGGAATATACAATTATACACGGAATAAAATAAGACCAGTTTGTAACAGGCACTAAGAACGAACGTGATTTTAATTGCTTTAAAATCTTCATAATCAAGTATGATTATATACATTTTTGACTGAGAAGTTTGATAATATTTAAGTGATGTAATGTCACGTTTCAGTAACATGTCTTTATTTGACGTCTTTTTTTAAAGTTATCTTGTAAGTTATATTACCAAGAACCTAACAAAAATTATTTCTATACTACAATGCAACCCAAGAATTCTTTATAATTTATTAGTTGTGAAAACTTAACGTATGCATATTTCCTATTTTTCTTTTCTCCAATTACAACTTTTTGTGTTATTTTGGCAATCCTCGGTGCTCTTCTTACATTGTACATCGAATTGTAAATATATTCTGAAATGCTTACCGTTTGCTAGTCAAAAGTCATTTGTAAAGATAAATCTTCATTGACGAGGATAAAGAATAATATCCATTTTATTTGGTAATCTCTTAAAAATAATTATGTAAGCGGAATTTGAGATGGCGTCCTTCATACCGTTCCACGAGCATAGCATTCTTAATTTATTTTGCAGAAACTGAAAAATATTCAGATATCCCCGCCTCTTTACATTTTCAGTCCAAAATATGTCTATTAAAAATGAAGTCCAGATTGGCTTCCGCTAAACGGTTCTCCATATTCTTGGTTCTCCATACTCAGAGACATTCTGGATTCATCACTAATCACGATGCGTCATCAGTCCCCAGCTGTCCATGCCATCCGCTCACTGCATCACTACAAACGAAGCCGTCGATCGAGGGGTGCTAATGGCATATAGCGAAAGGGGCGCTGGGAATGCAAATCACATTGCAACTGTGTGGGTGGACACCGAGATTTCTACTGATACTGGTAAATCCCTCTGGATGGTGGACACGGATTCCCTTGGATCTGTTTTCAATTGTAGGGAAGCGATATCATCTCTGTTGGTGGAGCCAAGTTTCCTTCGCAGGAGGGAGCGTTCTTTCGCCCGAAAGGAAATGGGTTTTGCAAAAACTATTTCATCTAGAGGACTACCATGCTTTTCAAGTACAAGTATCCATCAATATTGTTTTTACATTGAGTTGATTTCAACTAATATGACTACCAAATACCATTACAGGAGCATGAGGTTATCGTATCAATTACTCTGCACTCAGAGTTGATGCACAATTCTGTCGGAACACCTAGTCCCCTGGCGGCGGTAACTGCAGCCTATCAAGCGATCCCCAAGAATGATCCGTGACGCGTCTCGCGCTGATGGGCTCAAATGTCGTATTTGATTGTTCACTCATTCCCTATAAATGGCATTACAAGTATAATGTTCGTTTAATCAATATCCCATAATTTTGTCTCATCTTTGATAACACTGTAAATTACATTACGATTAAATTTACTGTCGGGCTTGGGAAACAAAACTCAATTTTGTGCCTTAGCCTCTCGTAATATATTTATACTTCTCAAGGAAGGAGATGAGGTGAACAATATTGTATATTTTACAAAAAAACACAACTTTTTTAAAGTCATGAACCAAAGTAATTCATTTCCAATCTCCTTTAGGCTTTCCTCGTCGTATCTCTAACAATTGGTTTACATTTCGAGTCGAGACGTAAGTTCTTTTTCACAATTTGGTGAATGGCGTCAATTTATAACAAATCTTACCAAGCTTGTTTTATCTTGAAATTAAATAAGATTTTAAATAACTTTATCATATTGTAATAAAAAATACTTACATTGACGGGACGTCAAATAACCGATATTTTAATAAAGATTAAATAAAAAGTGCGTTCTCAAATAAATGTGTGAATATAAAAGTATTCTTCAATATACAAATGAGTGAACATATTTCTTTATCCATCTCCACCTGTTATGTATTACAAGAATTAATACCCGTCTATTTCACACCCAAAACCATTGGGTTGGCAACGGAGCAAGTGGTGTGCTCGCTCGAGCGGAGGGCGAACGGAGCGAGGCGACAGTTTCTGGTGGCTGTCAGCTGCCAGCATTGGTCGAGTGGCTGGGTAAAGGCACCCTGAGCGATTGATGCCCAGTAGTGGAGAGAGGACACGTGCTTAGGGTTAGTTCTTCTACTCGCTGATTCAACTTTCAGGTTGTGAATTACCAGGAAGCCAGTTTACAATGACTGTTTATCATTTAGAGGTGTGGAGGAATTCGACTTCAATCTGAAAGGGTTCGCCTCCACATGCCACATATCTCCACCAGATGCTGGAATGACTGGAAGCTCGTGCAATGAAAGAGTTCCCGCGTCGGGTATTCTATTTTTTCTGATAAGCATAAAATTTTGTTTGTTGAACAATAAACTCTTTTGAAGTCAACTATTACTCCTTATGAATTCTTGATTCTTAATTTATTCGCTATATATTCACGATGAACTTCTCTGTCAAGTTAAAGGGAAAATGTTAATGAAAACATAATTTTATTTTAATTTTTTTTCCGAATTGATATTAACTAAAGGTCTTATTTGATTTGAGATACCGAAAAGAGGAAGTTTATGAAAACATATGGTGGTAATAGGATTTGTAGTAATTTCAGTTTATGAAATGAAATATATAATATTGCGTTTGTCAATATTCTTAAATATTGATTCATTCTCGAAATCACGATAATAGCTTTATGTCGTTTGATAAACTATTTTTGTACCTCACATTCACAAATGCAAGGATAAATTATAAAAATAAATTTCTTCTGCCATTTTAATGTTTTTCTTTTCTTCAATCTTTGTGTTCCATCTGCTTCTTTGTTCGTAAAGAGGAAACTGTTATAATATATGTATGTTATATTATCTTATGATTTCTAAATGTTAACAAGATTTTTTTACAGAATTTCATGTATCCATGTAAATGTATTTATATTATTGATAAGACATTTAACAAATTCGTAAAACTGTAGAGGAACGCTTTGCGATTGAAATTAAGAACGTATTGAGTGATTCTCAAAAACGTTTCAATATTGACGCTGCGCAAATTGGACCTAAAAGTTAAAAATGAAACTTCTTGTTTCTCAACCATTCATTGTTTCTACCTTCTTACTTTTTATGAAATATCGAAATATACATCGCAATCATGGGTTTTCTGAATTTTTAACCGTTTAATGAATTTTTGAATCTTAATCCAAAATTCCTAAGATGTTTTAATAAATTCTACGAAAGATACCTATTTTTGTGTTTCGTAAATTTCGTCCCCGATCAGTTGCTTTTGAGTCCACCGCTCCTGCTGATGAGGCCAGCGGTGAGCGATGGACGCCCTTACGAATGGGGGGCCGATCGCCGATCGATCATCGGGCGGTAATGTAGTGCTAGATCGGACAACGCTTAGCCGGTGGAACGGCGCCGCAAATGACGCGGCTCATCTTCAGAATATCGCCATTGGTATTCACACTGCATGTCGCAAAATAGTACTTTGGTCCTCGTTTAATCCTCTGAATATTACTGTGAAATGACGACAGAGGACAAGCTGCAGGCAGTCTTCAGTTCGGGAGGTCATGACACTAAAGCGTTAATATGAAGCGGATTTGAAAGATTGAGGTTTGGTTTAGCTGGACTGAAAATTTCCCAGAATACTTGTTCTATCCACGACAACATATGAGTGGAAATGAACTGATTCTTCTACACCTTTTCGTCACCCTAACTGGTGATACTCCTTGGACTAAAACACAGGGTCTTCAGTGATAACCTACAATAAACTATATAGACTAGAAGAAAATCAATATATTATCTTTTCGTAATTTTCAAGAAAACTCTCAAAATCTCATTATAGAAGTTGTGTTTGAATTCGCTTTTCGAGAAAAATTCGAATTTGCTCTTGAAATGTCGAATGGGAGGTTTCAATAGTTATTGGGTTATTGATACTTCTACCCCAAAAATTTCTTTTTTGGTAATATTCAAAACTAAACAAAAATTAATTCTCGATCACTTTCAGGATATTTTTCAATCGGCATGCTTTAATCTATTTTGACCATTAAATTTTTAAGTAACTTCAAGTTCAGATATTCAGAAAATAGAATTTCAGAATTCCATTTGCAAAGAACTATCTGTTCAAACTAGCTTTTACAGTTGCAAATAAATTCTTAACGAAATTAAGAATATACCGAGAATAGAATAACGGAGTTAAAAACGATTCTGATGGGGGCAAACTTACCTGTGCTGAGAACAATAGAGAGGCCCTTCCAGACTATTTCTCGGAACGTATTTCTGGGACTCATAATATTTTGAGGGATCTCTGGTATATGCCCCCATCGATATCGTTTAAAGGACAAATTTCAACTCATAATTCATCACACACAATTAATTAAGCTTGTAAAGAAGTCTTAAGAGAAATTTGAAGCAAAAAAAAGCTGTTGTGTACATTTTAAAATGGAGTGAAATCTAATGGTATGTTGTTCACTATTCATATGTTACACCAAGATTTGTTGTAGAGAAGCTGCCTTACTAATTCCATCGTGTGAATATGCTCTTGTAGAACTTAAATACGAAAAATATTATTTACGTAGTTTTTGATTAATAAATTCTCGAATATTTGTAACTGAAAACTTAAAAATACGTTCCTTTGGAAAAATTTCCACGGACATATTACGTTTAGCAATAATCTAAGGTTATAAGAGCTCTTTTACAAAAAAACTGTGACTGTGCGCCAGTTTCTTTGAAGAAGTTCCGCACAGTAAAGAGTATGAAAAAAGGCTGTGGTCCGATTTCTGCCATGGGTTTGGAGAAAATGATTAAGAAAAACGAAGAGACAGGTTCTTTTGAAGTGAAACCTGGTAGAGGGAGGAAACCAATTGCTTCGATGTCAATAGAAGTTGTGGTCACAGCATTGCGGGAAGAGACGAACGATGTTGTGCAAACGAGCAGTGCACGGGGAATTGCCCGAACTTTGGACTTGCCTCTATCTATGCATAAAATTGTTCGAAACATCCTGCATTGTTATCTATACAAAATTAGCCACGTTCAGGAGTTGTTTCATGCTGACCTGTCAGTAAGAGAAACTTTTGCTCTGAAAAATAATTGTAACTATTTTTTCTCTTATACCATACCATTGGCCCCTTCTTCGAGTATTTTCAGTTCAAATTTCAGGTCATTCTGAGCAGTGGTTCTTTTTTTTTACAGCTTTTTTGAAAGTTGTACTTCATTTACAATTACCCTGTACTTGATATATTTAATATATGAATAATAATTTTTGAACTTTAACTTTTATTGTTAAATGTACCAAGCTGGTGAAAACTCACTAAACTTTTTCCTATACATCTGCTGTCTCAATACTTAACGAGCTGTTATCACAGTCTCAACTTTGTTTATGTATCTATTGTAATTCCGTTTCAACTCTTATATTTTTATGTTGTTGTTTTTTTTTGGCGGGGGGAGAACTGGGGTATTTTTGTAATATTAAACTTGGGTATTAAAGTTTCTTGTTATTGAATCTGAACTGATATCTGGAACCAACTCGTTCATCCGAACCCTTATTCATCAGAACCCCAGGTATTTTTAACCCTCTCATATGCAGTACTGGCTTACTACAGTTACTATTAGATGAGTATTCTCGATGCTAAGTCGTTTCTTAATTCAACATTAGTATCATTATTTGAAATCAGGGACACGAATATATTTTCCTCAATATATGAACTGTTGAAGAATACAAGTGAGTGAATAAATTGAATTCACTGAAAATAACCGCTCAAGTTCACAACTTCCCTTCTCCTTTACGTGTTTTGTGCTGTATTGAAAAAGTAACTCAAATGTGTTCGTAAAGGGTCTTTAACGTAAGATGTGTCCTTCATTGTTATGACAAGGAGATTCTGATTGCTTGATATAGTTGGAAAGAATTGCCCTATTACCGATACAAAATTATTCTATATTAGTATTAATTCTACCTATACTTGGGTACACGCTGATCCAGAACAAACATGATTGATTCACTTCAATTTCCATGAAACGACCACATTTAACCAATCATAGCATTACGTTGGTTTTTATGAGTAGTCGTTAATTCCCATAAAGAATTGAGTCTTCTGTTTTTTATGTGTTTTGAATGGGTCTAAAGAAGTGTTCCAAGTTGATCGACGGACTTACTTACAAGGTACAAAATATGTTCTAGAGTTGTATAATATATAATTGTCACATGTGACATTTTCTCTTCATTGCATCTTGAAAGCATTTGTGGAATTACAAATCAATAAAAAGGACATCTCTTTCTCATTAAGTTTGCATCATGAAATAGTCAGAACGTTCGTATCGATTTGTGAAGAATCACATGGTAAATATTGTTCAATACCTTTTTTCCTTTTAAGCGTTGAATGATAGGCAATACCTTATACATAGGACATTATCACTGGGAAGTGAATGCTGTAATCACTTATAATTTCTGCTCTACAATTTTCACCTGTATAATGACTTGGAATACGCATTTTGTCCGAGGAGATCAGGGACCCTACACTTCGTTATGGAAAATAACTAAGTAGCTTATAATGTTTTAAAAATAAAAGAGAATGTAATGTCTGAAAGGCAAGTCGAGAGTAAAATTATTTATGTCAAAAACTGTAGTAAAATGTCTGGGTAAACTTTATATTGGGTAGTTGGTATGTTTCCCATAGACTTCATAAATTTCATATCTTTACTCAAAAACAATATGGAAGCGAGGGGCTGGTTGTGACAATTTTCCGAAAAACGAATATATATTGACTTCTATAAACTGAATTACCACTAATTGAACATTTATGAATATTTTAACTCTTCCTAAATTGAAACGTATAGGGAACATACCAATANAACATTTTACCAGAAAACGTGGGATGGTACTTGGATACCTCGTGCTTGGGATTAGTTGTTACATCTACAGGGGCGGATAGTAACAGAAAAAAATTGAATTTGCGACACATTGGATTTTTATTTTTTTGTTTTTCAACAATAAAAAACTAACTTTTAAAAACTAACCAGCGTAAAATATTTAAAGTTTTAACTTCTTTCCTCAGCAAGAGGTCAAGTAAGTACGACCTTCATTTTTCTTAGTTTCGCAGACTTTACTTATAATCAAAATGACACTTAAAATCACAGCAAGTAAAATTAGGTAGGGGAGCGAAGGTCTTAAAGTAACAGGGGCGTGAAGTATATCTTCACAACGAAAGGTAATATAAGAAGTATTCCATTGATCATTCAAAAAATTATATTTATATTCGTTTCTTTCTTTTATCCACTATTATTAAGATTTTATTTTACTTTAATCTCTAATAAATGAACCTTATTGGTTCTTCGTATTTTTAAAACTCAAATTTCTCACATTTCATCCCGTAATATACTTTCTTTTTTGTCACAAGAGATCGAAGGAGGATCTCAAGTACTTTCGGCAGTAGTGAATAAAAGGAAAAGCGTGGTACACTAAGAGTGAAATAAAAGAACACTTGCACAGCATGGCCTGAGGCCTTAACTGGTAAAGGAACAAAACCCTGGAAAAGGACGCAGAAGAAACGTGCACTTTAGAAGAAGTGGTGCCCGCAAGGTGGTTAAAAACTCCCAAGCAAGACAAGAGCTCGGAAACATTGTATGCACTATTCATTTTGCGAGTGAAAATGATTGGTCTTTGGAAATTCGTTCGTATTTACTACAAGTTGCGATTTTGAGATATTATTTACCACTACTGAGTTGTTATTTACAACCCGACACGAACATATCATAAGTACATTTAACGTAAGACCAAGAAACCCGTCAGAAGACTTCGACGTTGCAATCCAAAGATTTTCCTTTTTAATCCTGCCACAAAGTGTAATTTTGTATATTTTTCTCAGAAATTGAAATCTAGAATCCCCTCAAAACGTTTCAAAAAGTTGAGGTCTGATTCTAACATGAGAGAATTGACAGATGGCAAAGAAACAGCGCACTTATTAATTACTTCTTTGAAGTTGTAGTCGTACTTTTTCCTGGGATTCATAAGGACAATGAATTTATAGATTTATGTAAAAAGTTAATTTATCTTCATTATTTCTATTCTCTTTCGTTGATTCGTTCTCATTCACAATTCAGTGTAAATCTCAAAATTGCATTAAATGAAGATTCCCAGAATGTTACACCTCAAAGTAAGTATTGGATAGTAGAAAGCATATTTAGAAGACCTCTACGTTCGTTTTAAAATGGGTTAAAAGGAACTTTCATTTTTATCGCTTGCGTTGAAATACATTTAGAAATTTATTACTCATGGAGGGTGGTGTGTGTTTGTTAGATTATATGGTCTTTGTGTTTTAAAAACTCTCTTCGTATAGGAAGAAATTATTTTGAGCATCAGTAATTCTAATTGGCCGTCGAATTGTTTACTTGCGTGCTTCGTTTCCTGTTCACTATGTCTGCGCTATTTCCACTATTTGACGTTATTTACGCATTTAATTTAAATTTATGCTTCCCAGAATGATGCCCACTGCCTGTGTCATGTTGATGATATTCCGTAATTAAATATGATAATTGGGAAATACTATTACTGGATACCTCCTGATAAAACATAATTCCAAGCACTCTCGTATCGGGCGACTGAGCTTGAATATTCTGGATATTCATTGAAAATGACTCGTTCCATTCCACAGTTCGCTTGTTCTCGTTCTTTTCGTACTGTCCTACAGAATTTATTCCCATGTCTTTGTTTACGAAGGTCTCACATGTGTTTGAAATTCATCAGCGTATCTTCTTTCTTTAACGCTCGCCAAAAGTAGACGCACTCGGTGCGGAGGCTGTGTACAAGTCTTCGGTTGGTTCTGAAGAAGCGAACTCCATAAAGTGAACAGTGTAATGGCATATGAAAAAGTGGCTCCTCCGAGAGATGGTGTGTTACGAGTAAAAGTTGAGCGCTACCGAAGCACCTCTTTACGGCGACTCAGGCCCCGAAAACGGAGTGCTCTACTCGGAACTAAGTTCTACGCTCGCCCGCAGCAGCATCCTGGAGCTTAACCGCACTTTCGCCCTCTCTACGATGGTCGCTCGCCGGCCGCTTCCTGTACTCTCCCGCTCAAGCCCCGCTCCACGACGAGAGATTATAAAAACAGCGGCAGTGCTGCGCCGGGGCACGTACCCTTCGCCGCTCAACATTTCCGCCGAATCTGCCACGGACCTCGGCCAGCGTCCACCCTCCACGCAACCCGCGACTCTCCTTCGCGCCGACGCGTCTGTGGCGTATTTTATGGATGGACCGCGCCGCGCAGCGCCGGCTGTCGCGCGTCGCCGAGGCATCCGTAGCCCCCCGCTCGAGGGTTAGAACCACACGGGTGCACGTGACAGTGCGACGGCCAGTGCGACCGCGGTTCGTGCCCCGGCTGCTCCTGCTGCCGCCGCCGCTGTTACTGCTGCTGCCACGCCACGTTCCGTGACCGTTAGAGCGAGGGACTGTTGGACGCGGGGGCGACTCGAGGCGTGCAGCTGAGCGCCTGTCGCGTTTCTTGAGCGAGCGGGCCCAACACGCGCCGCGACCGTGACGTTGGTCCCCACCGAAACCCCGTCACTTCCCAGCGCCACCCAGCACACAATAAAAATAATGTAATTTTACCGCAGCTCCGTGTTTTTGACAGGCTGTCCATCACACGCACTGCAACTAAAGTAAAAAAGCGCTATTGAAATGTTTAGGTCGGGGCCGGCGGCGCTGTTGGTCGCCGCGTGCCCCGCCACCAATCAATAGCGGCCGGCGGCGGCGCGGGCGGGCAACAGGGTGGCGGGGGCGGCGGGGGCGGCCGGGCCGCACGAGCCGCCGCGGGCCGCGGTGCCGAGCGCTCCGGGCATCGATCGGCGGCAGCGGGCGGTCGATGCGCGGGGGCGGGGAAACGGGAGCGCGCCGCCACGCGGCGCGGAGGGCGAGCGGGACCGCCGAGGTGCTAAGGTGCGCGCGCAGCGGCCGAGGTGCGCCGGTAACGATACGGAACGGTGCAGCAATTGGCGTGCGGCAGGGCAGTGCGAGGGGGAGGAGAACAGGGAGTAGCTCGGGCGAAATGGAGAGCGGACGGGAATGCGCGCCGGCGGTTGAGCGGCGGGCGCTGCTGGAATGCCCGCCGGAGATGGACTACGCTCCCTCCTCGGAGGAACGGAATGGGGGACACGCAGGTGCACCACGACCCGTGCTGTCCGCGAACGCGCTTTGCCTTCTCACTTGAGACAGAATGGAAAATAAGTTACATTGCCTTTGGGATGAATTTCCTTCGCAATTTCTCCATTTCGTTCTTTTCATTTCTTTCTTTGGTTTTCTCGCAGCCTTTGAGTGTATACAAATGGGACTTGTGAAGGAAACCTTCCAAGGAAATTGATTCTCGCCAATTGTGTACATGGTGTACATCGAGTTCGTTCAAAATTTTTCCTATAATTTGGAATGCATTTAACTCTTCAAAGTTGAATGCGTTTTTGCAATATTATGCTCTCGCTTTTCTTGTATTCCGAGTTACATTTATATGTAAGAGCGTTTTCTTTACCTTTCAGCAAAGAAAAGGTTAATTTTTATGCCAACGGTGTTAACAGAAACTGCATCAAATTGAGAAATGTCTCGCGGGAAAATAAAACACAAAATTATTACAATATACGACAGATCTGTTATACCAGGAATGAAGTGTACTCGTTCAAGTCCACAAGCATCCATCAAATTACTTACTGTGATGACCCAGGTTCTCTTTGTACAGTATGATGCAAGATAAACTGTTTCAAACTTCCAATTTCCCTTTGATATGTGACAAACGTTTTTGAAAGAATCTTATTACTCCTATTAATTAATAATAATTTCACTTCAAAATATTTCGTCAGTTAGACTCGCGTTAGGTTCATTCAAGATGTTTTATATGGTGTAATATAATGGAATATCCTTTAGCTAAAGATCTCAGTCACAAAACGTCAGAAATAGACATGATGTTGAAAATCATCAGTTTAAAGTGAGCTTAACGATCTATATTGCATGGTGCAAAGAAAAAGTCTCAATTACCCGCGAGTTTTAATTTGGTGCGAAAAGTATCTTGACTTCCGTTCGCATTTTAAGCAGAAAAATAAAAATGATCATCACTTAGAAATCTGTATCTTTGGTGCACCATAATTCCTTTGACTGGAAGATGAGATCAAGGGAAGTAATAATATTTTGTTCATTTTACCAATTATAACCTTCTCTGGAATGTACGAGAAAAATGATATGTATTTGAAATATATAGGAAAATTGTTTTCTATTATACATTCATCTCAAAACATTATTCACGGGATAATGCGTTTCCAAATAGTGTGTTGCGAATTTCGTCCAAGAGTTGAGGAACGGAAACAGTTCGTCGCCCTTTCTTCTTTTCTTTCGAGTACTTATGAATAATTCTTGTGATTTTTTGTGAATATTTTATGTACTTAGCCTTCTCTTAATATATAATTTGATTTGTCCGATATTTTAGGCGTGAAAGCAAAAGAAATCAATTTTTTTTGTGATACTTACTTTGTAATATAACAAGATGAGATATATAGTATATCAATTCTCAAAACTAGAAAAGAATATTATTACGTCTACTCAAATAACAAATTGTCTCTTAATGGATATATGAGATATTACTATGGGCGTATTTTTTACGAACACGAATTAAAAAAATAGCCGTGAATTCTACATATTTTTGCAGAATTATTTCCGAGGATATTATTGATATATATTTCGTGTTCAACACAATGTTACAATTGATTGTCAGAATTAAGTTCGTACGTTTGGACGTTTTGGTTCAGAAATGAATCTTGTGGTTACAAAATAACATTTAATCCCAACGAGAAATAAAATTCGTTTCATTTTACTAAAACGAGAAAAAGACACTTTAAGAAATGTAGTTCGTGGGAACTGAACAAAACTCTTTTGAAACTCCCCTGAGAATGAATTAAATTTTGAGTTTCTCGGTGATGAAAACATGCGTGTGATCCCCACAGAACGATCTGATTTCCTCGTGGAAGTAATATAGAGAAAGTAATGTGATGTTTAACATTTCATTCCCGAGATTCCGAGGGTTATTCCCACTTTCGGAGAGCTTTATTCTTTCAAACGGCTTTCCAAATAACGTCCGTCCTCACCCTAACCAAATACATGAACGAATTTAATCAGTACATCTCAATTTGTTCGACAAAGCAGTATCTTTTGAAATGCCAATTTATATCGTGGTATTTCGATTTTAAGACCCGGTTTATTTTCCACATTTTTTTTCTTTCGAGCGCAAGGTTTTCCGTCAGATTTTCTTATTGTTTAAATTATTTTCAAAATATTCCGTGTGATGCAATAGTGAGAAATAGAACAAAACAGGACATTAGAAGGAAAAATACATGATAAACTAAATAATTGGAATCCAACAGAAGCAGGGCATGAAAAAACAGCAGAATAAAAGAGAAAGGAAATATTTGAACTGACTAACCTATCAATACCTAAACATTAATCAAATCGAAAGCAGCAACATTTTGAAGATACCTGGGGAAGAGGAACAAGAAAGTTCATTGCTTTGGCTAGATAAATATGTAAATTACTACATCACATTACCACAACAAAGAATACATTCGTATAATAAAGTATTTTTTCTTAAATGTATCTTCAAATATCTAAAATTATTCCATGTTTTTTATAACAAAATATTTTTTACATGAACATAACAATATTTTCAAAGTTGAATATAATAGGTCAATTTCTTCGAATATGATTGTTCAATTTACAAAGTAACGAGAACCATTCACCCTCATCGAGATCGGACTTTAAAGGAGTTCCGAGTATGGTATGATGTCTTTTTTACACCCAGATTTTATTTTTCAACAAGACTTTTTGTGGGTGAAATGTATGTTACATGTTAATTTAGGAAACTAACAAGTATCTAAATTCTCTTTAACATAAAAAAGTAAGTATTTTACCACAGCAAATATAAATGCCACATACATAATATTTTACCACAGCATTAAAAATGAGCAAATCAATCATATTGTAAGGAGAAAGCTAGCAGATGGAACCCCATTTCTTACATCACAGGTGCCTAAACAACACACAATATAGTTGAAGCATGTAAATTTTCTTTTTATTTTGCTTATCTTACGTTTTGGAAATGTAGTCTTTAAATTTTTGAGGTCCCCAAGAGAGTGTTAACAAACGTAGCACACAGTAGCGTACACAGAAATTATTATTATTTGAAGGGGGGGACTCAATCCTTAGCCGCACACAAACACATTATCACAATTGATAATTAATTATCGCAATTGTATTCTAGTTAATAAACAAAATATTTATAGAAAATAAAAACAAATTATTTTATTTTATTTATTTTATTAATTATTTTATTACTTCAAATTCAGTGGAAATCTACTATTTTCTTATTCTAGAGCTAGAGCCAGAGCTTGTTGAGCAAGGAATTGTGTATCAAATTTTTGCTTTGTTGGGGAGGGGGGCTCGAGCCCCCCTGAGAACCCTCTGCGTACGTCACTGGTAGCACATACGTAACGCCGGCACTGGCTCTCATTACGAATGCTTTTTTACTATGGGAAGAATCCCATTTGAAGTATTTGAAGATATGAACATTCCGGATAAATTTCACTCTCTTTCACAAAGTGGACGTGTCTCTCAGATATCTTATGACGTAGTCGTTGCTTCCCGCTTAGCTACTTTCGGATAATTTCGGCTTCGCTTATGTTCGGACAGGATGCAATAAATCTGTATGGAGGAGGACAATCGTCTGCGTGAGAGAAAGAGAGGACAATATGAAGTAGATATTACGAAGTAGAAAGCGGGTATGTTAACTGAAGACGCAGTGATCGTAAGAATATAGTCCTTAATGCGTGGAGGGTACTGCTGAACCAAATGCTGTAATCTCAAAATAGAACGTTGATATTCATTTTTCACAAACGGTCATTCAGAAAGAATTAAGTAATAATGTAGTATACGTAATTTGAAACAGACATTCCCATAAATTTTAGAGAGTATTTCTTTAAATAATTCTTGTCCGTACGAGAGTTTTATCATTCCAGGCATTATATATTTATGATTGTAAGTAAATTTATAACTACGCACTACTGAACTGAAGGAGACACATTTTAAATGAATGTAATATTGATTAGACGAACACATGACTTTTCTCGGACAACCCACTGTACTACAAAAACACGCTGGAATAGTCTCTGAATAAAAAGGAAATGTATTATTATGTATCATTTTAAGACCCACTAGTTTATTATGTCCTCCGATCCCTTTTGATGGCGAGAAAGTAAAGGTGTGATCCCGTGTGCTATAGGCTGTGGCTTCAAAATCTGAATAAGAATAGATATTTGTGTGTATGTGTTGTGTGTGTGAGAGAGAAAGAAACAGGATGGTTTCACCCTTCACCTTATTCGTAAATTCACAAAATATCATACTCATTTACTCCTTTGTGACTGTTGACGAGGGGAAAATAATTGGCTGCGCAACAGCCATAATGCATCCTCCCCGCACATGGAGTCATACGATAAATAAATAATATCACACATTTTTTTGTAATCAAAAGTAGTCAATACTATGAGCTATGAACTAAAATAGCTTCATGACTATTAAAATCATATTACTTACTCTCAAAGCCCTTCCCTCGACAAACTATGTAATCAGGCGAGTCATTCATTAGACGAGAAGAGGGGAGAGTTGAGTTGAAAACATTTATTCAGTGCTCATGTGTGAAACCGTCAGAGCGTGACGCCCACAATCTGCAAAACAGGGTTCATTGCAGCCGTATGTCATAATTTGCAGTATTCTGCAAATCCAGATGTGAGTTTGCGCGGGAGCTAGTGTTTCAGCGAATTTTGCGTTCAGGGACCGAAATGGAATTTAAAAAAGGAAAACAATCTGCCGTGGAAATGAATTTTGTATTAAAAAGTTTGGAAACTTTCAGATTGAGAACAAAACTCTCGAGTCTTTCCCAGGACAATTGGTACATTAATTATCTGTATTTTGTTCCTTACCTAAAGAAATCTACCTTACTTGATAGTTGAGGCTGTAGGTAGATTCGGCAGACTTTTCCTTGCTGTAATAAGTGTTTTACATTATCCAAAATACACATGGTCATATATAATTGCATAAAACTGTAAAAAGTTAACTATAATGTTCAATCAAACGAATTGTTAATATAATAAATAAAAAGTAATTGAAAATATTTTGACAATGAATTACGAACTCACCCAATTTTGCAACATCCACACCTCTCATGGACAGAACTCGTTTATCCGAAAATTAATGTTGATTTTTTATTAACACTGTTTGGTTTCTGACGTTATGAGTAAGATAAGGATCATAATACAAAAACACATAGTACCGAATGTAATCTTAAAACATTGTCATTCAGATAAATTTTAAAATCTGCTCTGTGTAAATTGTAGGTTTTCTAGTTTTCAATCAAATCGTTTTTCATTCAATTGCAACATTTCCAAATTCTCATACAAAAGGCAGTAAAAATAAATTATGTACTACTGCTATCCAATACCACTTTGAATGTCAGTCGTGTTTTTAAGGTTACAACTTAGCAAATGTAGTGTGAACAACGAGGTCTATATATCTCCCATCTGCTGTCTTTTAACATATCCTGGTGTTTTGTGTCTTTTCTGCAGTTCCCTAAAATCTATTCTTACAAGCAACCTTTTCTTCCCTTAGTTGCCGGGGGTGGATTAGTGCACCGAACCATACGTAAACGAGTGTAAAACACCAAAGAGTGTAGTTGATCATGCGTGACTCGTTGCTCGTTTATTATTCTGACATTTCATCTGAATGGGCGAAGTGAACGACGGTCAGAGTAACCAGCGTTGGATCCCTGCCAACCTGACTATGAATGGTGGAAAACTGAGCATTATTCCCGTTTCTTCCCATTTTTTCACCGACAGACACGTGAAGCTCTCTCGACAGTAGATAGGACGAGCTTGGTAGGAGAAGGAAGTTCGTTTCCCGTCCATTGCTAACGATTAGTTGTTGTGGAATAAACGTGTTTCATCAATGTGAAGAGAAATATTCTTCACTTGCATATCCAGATTTTAATCTGTGACTATTTGTCAGCAATTCACGAGAATCTTACTTCGAATATTTTCTTTTTCTGAATTTCATGAAATTCACTCCTTTAAACGTACTAGATAATGGTGGTTGAGAATAAGTCAAAGAATAAAAAACACTATTTTGAATTGCCAAAATAGGCAAATAGACAAAGAAAGCAGTATAAAATGGTGTTTTTTAAATTATTTGACCATTATACAAACCATTATACAAAATACATATTTTCATTTTGGGCTTGAACAATATTTTACCATCTTTTGGTATTTCGAGTTGAATATCCATTCTTTATCTGTACAGATTGTTCTGTTAATCTGTTAGTATCGTGAAATGAGGTGACGGTACGTTTGCAAGTTTGATATTGGCACGATGCTTAGTTAACAGTTCTGAGAATAACGTGTGGTTCACTAATGAATGCTGTCAAGTTAATGCGCGTTTCATGCGTTTGGTTAGCTTATTTATACTCTCACACAAAATCCTGTATTTATTTGGCCCAGGTACTAAGCTATATTTATAAACGCGTGCAAGAAAGAGTAGCTGGATATTCTAGCGAGAGAATGTAACCTGCAAACCTTCGATGCTTCGGTGGAGTGCCCACCACTCCATAACTCCAGCCCGCCCCGGGTCCCCCGCAACGTCCCGCGCCGACCCAGCGCAGCACTTCGACCCCGCCACTGCTCACAACACCCTCATCCTCCCACACCGTCCAATACGCCGCAGCAACTTTAAGGCTGCGCTTTTCGCTTACGGCGCGTTCCCATGAATTACGCAACACGTGGAGGGAGGAGGCGTAGGGGAGTGTTGCGCTGTTGCACATAACGGCGCGCGAGCGGTCCGCTGCTTAAAAGCGGCTTAAAAAGCGCTTTCTCCCTAATTTATGGCCGGCGCCCGCCCGAGTGACACGCGGAATATGAAATGCGCGTGTATGTGGAAGAGGTGAACTAAGGAAATGTGCCGGGAGATACGGGTCGCGACCTAGGTGTGCGTGGATCCAGGACCGCGCCAGGTCGAGATGATGGTGAGGAGGTGGTGGAAGGAACGAGGGAGGGCATGAGCATCAGCGGGGGAATGCCCCGATAATAGAAATGGCCATTCGAGGGGAAGAATATCGGAAGCTACATGGTGCAAAACAACAACGACGAAATTTATTATGCACGCGTCGTCGTGTTTCTGCTTGATAAACACTGAAAACCGCTGATCGGATTTTTATTACACGAGCTGTTTGAAGTAAACACGTTACATACCTGTTCTGTGTACCGCTCGCATGACGTGGGTGAGCGTGGCGGGAGTCCGCGACCGGTATGTCGTGGCAAGTATTTGACGTGTATGCGTGTGGTTTGCATTGCACGAGTTGTGTGAGGGGTGTCACGGGAAAGGATGTCATCTGTGGTGGATGGCGTAAGAGAAAATGGTGTATGTGTTGTGTGCATCGCCCCATAATGGAGACCATAGAGCGCTACATAACCTGGAAAAAACCATGTGAAATATATCACGTTATGTGATCCTATTTTTGGTAGTAATTTGAAAAATGTTAGAGTGTTTTTTTTTCTTCACAAAACTGCGAAGAACAGTTCACTTCAAACGCGAATTATCATTGAAACATATTGAAGTATTCAGAGAAGGGTGGAAATTATATTTCTCTCTCACACACTCTTGTCCAGTCCAAGAAATATAAATGTTACGAATATAAGAAAAACCTATCCTTGCTCAATGTCGAAGGTGTCAATTTTGAGAACATCCTGTCGTATATTTTGTTTTCCAAGCAAGATTCATTGTAATTGGCTTTTCAATTTACATTTCAAATTATTAAAAATGTATTCAATCTGTCGAATTATCATTCAGAAGTCGCTTTCCATTATCCTCACGGGTCAGTACATCCAACTGAATATTTTCATCCTCAATTTGCGCATTTATTTCGTCATTTTTAATATTAATCTACTCCTGTTCCGCAGTCGAAATACGAATAACGACCAATTTTCCCGATTCAACCCCTTTGTCTGTGGAATGCGTAATCGCTGGAATGGAAATTTCGTTATAATCCGGAGTGAATCCGTCTATGATATGGATTAGCAGAATCGACTTTTTTTTCTCAAAACTGAGTATTAAATGTCTGTCATAATTGACTCCACATTTTGTTTATCTTATAACCGTAAGCTAGTAATATGTTTTAATGAATTATCGTATGTAAGTAAGATATTTATAGTATTTTATAAAATATTGCATATATTTGGGGAGTTATCCAAATAATCCATATTTTCAAATTGCCTTGTGTTCATGCAGACCTTGCGTCTCTCGAGGAAAACAGAAAATATCGGCGTAAATTCAGTGCGCAGAAAATATTTAGGAAACATGTTTGTGCGCGTTTTGGTAGTGGAAAGAAGATTCTGGTCGAAGAGATGACATGGGACAATAGCTCATTCTTAGGTCTGAATGACTACTCTAATTGAGAAAAATATATACCGTGATTATTTCTATTCAAATTGTAACTTCCCCTTTTCGCGAATAATTTGCATTTTATTTTGTTAAACAGTACAAAGAGACACGATATAGCGCGTTTCTGCTGACCTCTTCTTCAAATTTGGAAATGATTCTTGAAAAGAAACTTCTTCGACTCTTTTAATGGATCTCCCGCATTTCTTGTATAATGGCGAGCGAACTCGCATTCAACGCGCCAGCGGTTGAACGAAGGCAAGTGGAGATGGCAGTGTACAAATGGCTTCTCTCATCTATCAAACTGCACAAACCTTGCCTAGGTGCATATTTAACACATTGTAATGACACAGTGTATTTGGACCATTTGTAGTACATCTTGTCCTTCGAAATCCGTTCTGAGAATTTCAATCGAACTATTTCTCGACCAAGAATGCATTATGCAATGTATTGGAAAAATATGCAAAAACTGCTTACAGGGCGGCCTCTACCATTCGCCCACACAATCTATACATTATACCTTGTCATTTTAATGATCAGGTTCAATGAAACAGCTGTCAATTGTTGAAGCTCGTTTCTTTTTCAAGAAACACCTTTTTTGCATTGTCTACAGTCAAGTGAACTGTGACTTCCGGCTTTGGTCGCAGGTGCGCTACCACTGCACAACCTGCCTGTCAGACGGGTTGTCCCGGCAGGAAGTCCCGGGTTCGAATTCACGTCGAAAGTTTCACCTGGCCGCAGACGATGCAAACTTCTCTCCCCGAGTAAGGACTCGTAAGTTGTGAGTTCGAACATCTTTTTTGTTATTCTCGATCACAAACAAACCAACTGAGTCGACTAAAATTTTCGGATTCTCCAAATTACGAAACATATCCATTAACGACAAATATAGCTTATAGTTATGAATAGTTAACCATATTTTTTAATGCTTCATTTTATGCAGTTGAGTTAAATATTGATGTGCACAAATGTGATTTCAATGTATCCTGTTATGTGCCCATTCCAGTTCTATGCTGGGTCACGGAATGTCCTGCGAAAAAGGTAACCTGTTTCCAATGCACGGAAAGAACGAAAACTGACACATGCACGCTAAAGGCGGGTAAAATGCACAGATATGAGATATGGAGAACAATTAAGGAAAACCGTAAACCGGTAGCAGCAACGTCTTCGTTCCCTGCAAACTGTAGAGCAAGTTAGATCTCCCGCTCAGCCAAATTGCTACTGGCAACTTCCTCTTTCTTGAGGATTATCTTCATCATTCATTTTCTTTAATATCACGAGAGATACTTCCTCCTATGACCGGATAATTAAACATAACAGGATAATTTATTTTTGAACTAATGGATTATTTCTCACTAGATTCGGAAGAAGTTACTATTTATTTGAGCACAACGTTAGAATTATTTACCTCATTTTCATTTCCTATGATGTGTTCCTTTATAATTAGAAGCCTTATTCTAAAGAAGCATTCGTCTTAATTACATCGTTGAGATGTACTCAATGATGTATATTTTGAGTAGGGACCCATAGGTTAGATAAATATTTCCCAGGTAATTATTCGTAGCAAATGTTGGGAGCGATCTGAGTTTGATAAAATTGTGTATTGCCTTCATAAATTGCCCTGAGAAGAAAGAATCTCAATTATACGATGTGTAACAAAGACAGTTACTCGTGTAATATTATACAAAAGAAACACATCCAACATGCAAATTAAAATGTAGTTGACAACCATCTAATGACAACTTCCTTGAAGTCGAAACATCATATGTCGTTTTCTCAATTAGTTTGTTGTCCTCCACGTGGCCATACGTGATTTGTACTGTTTTTTGACAATAAATTTATTTATTTATTATTTATTCAACACAAAATTAAATAAATTACGAATTCTGGACCATTGATTATCTTTCATCGAGAATGTTTTCCTTGAGATTTCCTCCTACTTATAAGATATTAAGATCATTTAAAGTGTTATAACATGCGGGTTTTATGGGTGCATTGATACCGAACTCCATCCGTATTGATCGAAATCTACGCAAATAGCAAAACAAAACATCAGGACGTATTCTTATTGTAAACATATAAGTGTACATCCTTTCACCATCTGTCTTTTAATATTACATTTCAGTGGAAAAATTTGAGTGACTCGATGTCGTCTCTCATTTGTTCTTTCCGTTTATCCAATTCTTAGGGTGCTATTTTGGAATCATAGGAACACATTTAAAACTAGCAACGGAGTGCAAATTTTTCATGCTTTCAGAAAGTAATTTTACTTTCCGAAGAGGACTAATAAAATAAGTTGTGGATAGCGCATAGTTTTCCGTCTAAATCACGTTGACACAACAAAGATAAACACATTCGCGGTCGCAAAGCTATTTGCACAGTTGTTTCGCCTCCCGTAATCTGACGTGGCTCGGGACGCATGCGACCGCTGCCGCGTCGCGGTGTGCCGAGCAATCGGCAATCAGCATTTTCGCGGTAGGTCATTAGCAGTGGCATTCGCAGAACGACGTCTCCATTTGTGGGAGGAGAGTACGAACGGGAAAGGTTGGAGAACGATGGGAAGCAATAGGAGTTGGGACAGTGGTTGAGGCAGGAGTCCATAAAGGTGACTGCTGTGGGAGCGGACTTACGAAGGGAAAGAAGGAACACCGTACGCGAGGGCACAAGTATAGCGCACGAAACACGAGTAGAAGAGCGAATTGAGAAGATGCGGGGAAGAGGAAAGGACTCAGACCACGCGTGGAAGGAAGCTGCGGGGGAGGAACAGAGGAGACCTTCGACGGGGTCAGGAGCAATGCGATAACAGAAGTCGCGCTTCTGGTCCTCCGCCTCCGATGCTCGCGCATTTCCGCCGCCCAAGTGCTGGAACAACACAAGGACCACGAAGTTCACCGGAAAGACAGGAAGAGAATCTTCTATCATTAGACGCGTAGTTTGCTTCGCTTAAGCTTGGATCATTATCTTTGTCACGTTTCTTAACCGTACGTAACAGTCGATTCAATTCTCCAGCAGATAAATTTAACATAACGATAAGGTACTTTATGGAGTCTACTCAGTGTTGTAGTGGGTACTCTGCAAAACCTTGCTTCGGCTGCGATAAACTAAGTGGGCAAAAAACGAAGAAATAAGTTAACTTAAACCTTGCTAGTAGCATGGAAAATGAGATGGGGCAAAATCTATCAAAAGATATATCTATCATTTAAACCACTGATTCCCAAAGTGGTATATATCGAGAGGTATAGAGGTCGCCTGCTACCTGCAAGGGGACCATGTCGGCTAAAAGATTGGGATCCATGAGATGTAAATGGGGGTCCACGATAGTGGATCTCATTTATGAAGGTCATGACCTACATTTTGACTTTCCATGAATGGAATAATCCACATACTGTGTATATATGTCATGTGTATGTCATACCTGTTACTTATCCCGTATTATGGAATATCGCGAGAAAGTTTCTAATTGCTTTTCCATCTTCATATCTGTTGGAAAGGGATTTCAGCGCGGTTGCCAATCTCCTAAAAGAGAAAAAAAGAAACAAACTGATAATTAGTGACCAAGGAGGTTTAAGATCAAACGTAACTAAATTGATGCAAAATATTGAAAATTTGTTATTAAAGCATCAGGTTCATCCCTCGCACTAAAAGCATTAATATTTTGCTTAGTTATTTTATGTAACAGATTCTAAATTTTAATTTGGCAGGTTTTAATTTGTATGCAATTTATAAATGTATAAAAAGTAACAGGTGTTTTTTTATGTATTTCACACTACAGTTAGAAATTTAAATCTTTCAAAGTGAGTAACACTATACCAGCTGTCAAAAACATTGGAATTTGATGAATTTGCAAAAATTCAGTATTAGATAAGCAAAGGGTATACTCCAAACCGAAAAAACATAGCAAGGGGTCCACGAAACAAAAAAGTTTCAAGACCTCTGATATAAACACACCCCAAAATCAGACTTTTGCAGGAACAAATAAGAAATAATTTAGATCTAACCCATCAATGATTTAGTTTATGACAGAGCATGGGGAGATTGAAACATATTTTCAAAGAATTCGAAAACAACATGAGGAAGATTGTACTCGTTTACGTGGATATGACAGACAGTGCAGACTATGCTTTATAGAACTGTTGTATCCATTGGGATCTGACACATTGGCGGAGCTTAAGGCGAATAAAGGCGGATTAAGACAATATGGCCGACATAATTATACATCAGCGATTTCACGAAAAATTGTTCTTGATTTTCAGAAATTGAATTATGTTGTTAACAATGGACAACATTTGTAAATAGGCAGGATCAAATACACTCAAAATAGATTTTATTGAGCGTGTGCGAATTTTTCGCGAAAATCATGAAGTTGCGAGAAAACCATAAATATAAGTGTAGTGTCACCGTTTACGGTAAAGGCTTATTAAAACAAAACCATGAATTTCAAGGAAGAACCATCCACAAGTATTGTTGGAACTGAGGCGTATGGTAATACCACACATATGAATTGTTCCGGGTGGAAAATGTAAACATGTAATTGCAACACTTTTGTACTATTGTAAGTTAGAATAAAAGTCTTAAAGTATGCATGTTTTCAGTAGAGATGAAAACATTTAATACAGTCAATATGTCAGTCAGAACAAAATTGTTTTATAAAAATAAATCTTGATAAATAAGTTTTAAAAAGTTTTTTAAAGTTACAATTATGTCAAAATAACTTCATGGATTTCTCCGAAGTAATATGAAGACTGCTTCAATATGCAAAACAAGAATAGTTATTATTTATAAGTGAAATCTATCAATTCTAAATTAATTTTTTAATTCTAAAGAATGATACCAGTGACAGTGCTGAGTATGAAATATAATATGTTTGTTTATTTACTTGGAAACATTATAATCGTCCTGAAAATGCAGTGATCACACAACTTGAAAACCGGGGTTATTCAACTGAAAATCTTTTTTTATGTTTTTGAACAGTCAACTTTCTTGACTTTATTTATATATTTAATGCCTTATGACGAGGTTCGGGTCATTTGACCCGCCCTTCCACCTAACCGTGACTTGGGTAAGGGAATCGGGAAGGGGAGATGTTGGATTGATGACTCTGAAAATAAAAATAGTCAATTATTCAAAAGTTTTATTCGCTGGTAGAAAACTATGAAAACTCAAATTTGGATTTGCAGAATATTTAGAGCCACGATTTTTCCCCACACTCCGCACTCGACTTTTCAATTTTCCCATTGTAAATTTTGTTTCATAGAAAACTCGACTTTTTATCTCAATAAATAAATATATTTATATCACAATACATTTGTACAGAGTACGGTAAAAATAGTTTTTTCTAGCTCCACCACATGTCATGTTGAAATATGTCATATCCCAATAGGGAAGTAAGTGGGAATTTTATTCAAAAGTCGGAAGTGTATGGAGACAGAGAAAGACATACATTTTTAGATTCAAAATTTCGGTGTTTTCAAAAGTAACTGAAATACAGACTCTAAAACAATCTTATATGGAAGACTGGTCAATGAGAGGGGCAAATGGTGGACCTGATGGCGAAAAAATAGGTCAGACTTGAAAAATCAATTAAATGAGATGACGCAGAACAAAGAGTAACAAAGAGAGAACCGCATAATGATCGCGATAGGAATGTGGTCGTCATCGCAGACCAATGGCTCAATAAAAAGTAATGAAAAGAAAAAGAAAAAGTAATGATAATAGAGGAAAGCAGTTTAACCATTTTTTGTGATCATCGATCATTTTTAAGTGTGTCTTAAACCATAAAATAACAATACTTCCATATAGATTGAGACTGTGTATCTTTCTCAAAGACGAAAGAAATGATGATTAAATTTTAATAATGAATTTATAATCCTGGGTTTTTGTGGACTGTATCAAGTACTCTGCATAAAGTTACACTGCGCGTCAAAATTAGCGACCCAGTAAATTCGTCGCATTTTAAAATGTATCCCAGTNCCCCCCCCCCCCCCCGCCCCCATCGCGCTGGGACACCTTTGGAGTGAAGAGATGCGAATTTGGAGAAAATCGAGCAAAATTGTCACACTTCAAAATGTCTCACGTATACAGTCTCAATAATATGCACTTCAGTAGCCGAGATTAAAAATTCACCCACATCTGAAGATCCATCCCCACCCCATCCTTTCCTCTGAAGAGTGAGTGTGTTTCAGATGTTCCCAAACTACTTAGGACGGTGAGTGTTTGAACAAGAAACATGGTTTACGTACTTTTCCACCAATGTGAGAAATCCATTGCAAGACACCCCTTTCAACATTCCACCCCTTTTAGGAAATTGGATTTTTCTCGCGTTGAAATCAATTAATTCGTGATTTAAAAAAAAAGCCTTTCATTTGGTGTCATTAGACGTAAGCAGTACATTCCAATAAAAAAATTAGGTACTAACTAACCATCCCCATTGAGGGGTTATTACTTCCCTGTGTGACCACAAGAAAATTTTTTACGTGAATAAGATTGTACTTTTATATTTGTATCTCTCGTCTTGTTTCCTTCATTCGTCTTCTTAATTTTGCTGTTTTTCCATTCTACTATTGTCTATTTCTCAACTTTCATTGTTTCAGCAGATTTAGTTTCTCTATCGCTAGACAATCTTTCTGATTTGTTTTCTTATTCTTCTCATATTGTATACATCTTTCACGTGTCTTTCACGAATAATTCGTAAATTACTTCTGTTCGCATCAATTTTGTCCATTTTGTTGCATTTACCTGCCCATGTTCTAATAAACAATTTAAATGTGTATTTAAATAATCTCCGATTATTAAGAACACTTCTGTTTTCTCCATATTCTCATTAATCACAGTCAAGAATGTCCATTTTCTTGAAGTAAGATTTTAAATTCCCCCTTCTAGATAACTCCTCGTTTGTTTCTTTGGGTGCATCGAACCATCATTTATTTTTTAGTAATAATTGAAATTTATAACAAATATAAATAGTTCTACTACTATTAACGTCCATTATGTAATCTATTTAAATAAATAGTTAAAAACGTACGACCTTTTATGGACGAATAATATTTTTATTTTTCGAATTTTCTCACTACGTTTCGACGTGGATTTACGTCGCTGTTATTACCTGATCACCTGACGACGGCGTAAATCCACGTCGAAACGTAGTGAGTTAATACGAAAAATAAAAATATTATTCGTCCATAGAAGGTCGTACGTTTTCAACTATTTATTTAAATATAAATAGATACCTCCCGTTCACATATTTTAATCATCGTATTTATCAACAATAATTTAATTTTCTCATAATTTTAATTACTGGTTTCATTTCAAAAAAAGTATTAATTGTATTTATTGCCGGTTATAAAAGTGAAAATATTGTCGTCTCATTTAAACTATACCACAAAACAACGCAATCAAAGGTTAATATTAACCGAAAAATAATTTGAATCTATAGCGTAGCAAAACAAGAATATAGCGTAACTTACAGGTTAAACTCCGTGAGCAACACTTCATTGAACACTTAATACATGACAATTGACGATTTCATATCAGGGTTCCCTTCGACAGGTCCGAGTTGCGCTGTAGAGAGAACTCTTAGCAAAAATGCATTTACATCAACGGCAAATGCGCGCGACGGTTGAGCGATACTCGAGGTCGGATGACCAGGAGATGAACTCGTGCTCAGGATTTACACAGATATAAGTGCTTTTTAAACGGATTTTATCGGACTATGGAGATTTTTTTCTGAAAACGGGGCTTATCAATGAATTAACGAGTTATGTAAAATATGTTTAATATATTTATATGTACCAATTGTACAAACCAATTACTAACAAGTAATGGAGATATCGGTCACAAATTACGAGAATCGTCAAGGACGTGGCATGAAAATTAATCAAATACAGCGATTTTTTTTAAATCAACGGTCATAACCGGAGATGCCGTATTCCAGGTTATAGAATGCCGGACTAAATAGGTTTTACCATATTACACACAAGATACCGAAAGCAAAAGTTTCTCCAATTTCCTGGATTGAGAATGTCAGATTGTACCTCCACAGGTGACAGGTCGCACGCGATCTTTACTTAAGCTTCGCCTCCCTCAGCTTCCCTGTCGTTCACAATACACACGTATATGAGTCAATGAGGAGGTAGCTGGGAGGCCGCGCACAGTCTCCGAGCTTTATTCACGCAGAAAAAAGACACGTTTACTACTGTCGGATCAGTTGATGAATCAGTTGCGAAACCTGTGTCGTTTCTACTTCCCTTCATGTGATCCTCCGTCACTTAGAATTCCGGTGTTTTTATTTTATCTTCTCCACTGCCTAATCTGCGCTACAATGAGTCTTATTAGCTAGACGAGGGTGTACCAATCTATGTCGCCATGATCAAACACGACATGTCCCTTTACTCACTCGTAGTCATTTGCTAATCCAAGGCACTGATACAACACTTTAGTGCGACGACCGAATGGTACTCAGACCTCATCGAGCTGTTTAATAACACATGCTGCACTCCGTGTCGGTTCTCATACAAATGCCTTGAATACATCGCGCCGGTTTTCAAACGAGTGCACTCTGTTTCAGGCTGTTTTCGAAATTATCTTTCTCCGGTCTTCCAACCTATTCTATCAGCTGAAGTGGAAGCAAATCCGCGGCGGTTCGATTATGTTTGTAGTTCATACGTTATTTGGTGTTTTTCGCTGACCTTCAAATGATCAGTCACAAATACGTGTTATAATATTTCTTAAACTATGAATGTTAGAATGTAATTAAGTTATTTAACCAATTTCTGAAATATTGAAATTGACGTGTACAGATAAGTGCGAGCATCCGTTGGTTCATTGTTGGCTTCAAAGCTTTCTTTCAATTCTATGTCATGTGTTACGTTTCAACTTGAAACCAGTGGAGGACAAATATAGCAAGTAGCCCCCCACTCATACACACACACCTTTTATCTTCTAAACTTGAGACTCTGAAATATTTAATGCCTATTTGTTCACATTTCATAGCCCTTAATACTTGACGTGTTTCCTCCTAAAAGAACATTTAAATAGTAACTTAAAAGTGCTCGAGAATTTTCTTACGGCGCCCCCCCCCCATCGGGTAGCCCAATCGCGAAAGTTCATTTGCTCTCCCTCTCTTGAGAAACATCCTGGATCCACCACAACTTGGAAAGAGTGCTAAGTAATGAAAACTGTACGTAAAATGATGCGTTTTGTGGTGTTGTGTCGTAATCTACTTCTCTAAGAGTCGTTAAATAGTCTCGTTAATGTTGCAGTGGTTAATTATTCCTGTACTCTTCCATCGACCCCACCATCTACATACGAACCTCTTAACTGAAGATTGCCTTTTAATAGGTTGTTGATTTCGTCAAATCTATTTTAGTGATCTTTACTTTTTACACACTCTTTTATTATTACTATAATTACATATTTTATATGAAAAAGACTAATGCTCATGGAGAAAAGATATGTACCTGTTTTTACAGGGAAACATTGCAAAGCATATTTACGTAAGACTTTCAGTGTGCTTAATGTCTGATGAAGGCACCCTCGACACGAGTACATTTTTGAATAGACAATCTGACAAGTTGCCGAATGAAAATCAGTTTTGATAGTACAACCAATAAAAATGCTCATGCTCCAAAGCTGATATGATAGTGGATGCGGAAAGAATTAAATATGTGTATTAAATTACCATTCTTTCTATCATTCAAAATATGGATGAGAACATCCTCCAGAGAACTGAGAGAAAGTTATAATTAAGGAGAAGAAAAATACTATTCTCGCGTGTTGCTACATACATTCAAGAAAAGACATAGTTACTTATATTACCATTATTATTACTAGCTAATTTTAACTGGCGTTGCCCGGTTTTCTGAAATGAAATATTTTCAATTATTTCTAGAAGTATTTTCGTTTATTTCTGTACTTTTATTTAATTAAAGATATAAACCATTACCGAAGAAAATATACAAAAATACGTACAACTCCCATACTCGAATTCGAATATTTGCATAATTACGAATAATCGGAGAATCCAGGTTGCCCTACACACAGAACGCTTCATTAACGATATACATAACTTAATTCCTAGGATCTAATTCACTTTTGTATAAATGAAAGCAATGTTCGTCATATTTTGTAATTACTTGTGCTTCCACGATTATGTCTCGCAGATTTTACGTTCAACCTCACGAATCACAGCTGATCTCAGGGGATCGCATTAAGATTGAAAGCCACGAGAGGTGCTAGTTAAGTTTCACATTTACTGGAAAGCAACCAAGGTTTTATAGTTTTTCACTCTCATGTTTATCAACACTAACAAACAGCACTTGTAACAATCCTGAACAAGAGTTCTTCAAAATTTAAGATAAAATAAAGTTCATTCGTTGATTTCGATTGAATTCACTCTTATTAGTATCCATATTCTTATACTGAATTTAGATTTTTTTATTTTTCAGACTCTATTTATCAACAGTTTAAGAGTCTCACTTCAGAATCGAAAATATATATTTACGATTAAATATTTATGGGTAAAGGAGAAGTTTTATTTCGTAGGCTATACATTTAGCCCATGCCTTTATCTGGAAAAAATCATGATATTATCTGAATGCAACTGTATTGGTGAATATAATTTAAGGAACTGATGAAGTGGTATACAGTCTGCTTATGAGCACCATGTAAAATGATATCGCTTCTGCTATCACTTCTTCCGTCTTGCTATTATTGGAAATACTTCAAAAAATAATTGAATTCGTGAAAAAAATGGACCACATCATTTTCGTGATCGAATCCCCATTCATATAAACGTGCTCAACTTTCCATCTAAACAATAGAGCATGAATATCATTAAATTACGGTTTGTTGCCCGTTGGATGTCCACCGTACGCATGCGCCAAATTTCAATACAACTCACGAACAAAGAGGTTCGCCGCATGTGAGGTTAACCGTGAAAGCTTGGTTATCGGAAAAGCACCGCGGCGCAGTACACAATATGAAAGCAATAAGCATCCTGAACAGAGATGCAGCGCCAACGCAGGCATCCGAAAATCTCCTGTAGCGATCGCCGGCGGTGGAGTTGTGTTGCCGGCGCAGGGGCGCATTCACTTTGTGAGTACTATGATCACCGCACTCTTTTCAAAGGGTGACTTCAAAAGTCATTGAAGTAACTTTGTCTGCTGATATCATCAATTCGCGTACAAATAACTGGAGTTGTAACGAATGTTGAAAGTTTTATTACTTCGAAGAAACGTCTCTAAGAGAAGCCTTCACTAAGTGTTCGGGGCTAGATTGTAATTGTCTGTTGCAAATAAACAGATATGAATCTTCCTCCGTCCAAGATAATTTTATGACACCAAAGAAATTTAAGTTGCAATGTAAAATGTCCTGTCACTTTCGGAAGTGACGTCAGTGTGAAAAAGTAATCAACTTCGTGAACTGTTCGTACACTACTGATAACTTAAAAGGGCCCATTTATTTTTCTAATTTTGGATCTGTTAGGTTTGCAACATCTATCTCCTATTGCTTCCCCTTCGACAGGGGAAGTTTCGTTCGACCAATCGTAGGTCTATTTGAAACGGCGCCCATATTTGGAAGACTAATAGTACCGCTGGTAAATCTTAACGAAATAAAATGTTTCATTACACCGCTATTAAAGAAATATTTTGTATTTCTTTATTATACACATTTTGGACTTCTATAACAAAAATATTCCGTATATATTTGACTTCAATAAACTTTACCATTCTCTATATTTAAACGACATATCGAGATTCGTTGTCTCGCAAGGTCTTCATAGGCAATGTAAACGGTATTAGAGTTTCTGTAAAAAAAGTTTGCGTAATACTGTGATAAAATATAGTTTTTAACAGAATTTGAATATAATTGCAAGATACCATATGGAATTGGTATAATTCGAATCACAAATTACTTATAAATATTCCTATAATTTCTTATATTTATACAGTGAAGTAAAGAAATCAAATCTCATTGCCTACAAATGATGTGTATTGTCGAAAGTAATTTCACATATTTTGCTATTCTTTTAAGTTTTTCATATATGTGAAAAGGAATTAAATAAATATAGAAAACGTTTGTCTCAAATAGAAACCAATAACACAAAAGTTTAATTCTCGAGTTATAAATAATATAAAACTACTTAAGGAACAAATAAATTACACCTTCAAGTGACATTTTTATCCACGATATATAAATTTGGTAGTAATCGTGCAACTTAAAAAATAATCAGAGATCAATAATATGAAAACCTCGTTTCAGATATGAATAAATAAAAAAAGACAAATCCCTTTTATTTATTCCAATCAAATTGAAATGTATTAACTAATATTAATACCATAGGTTCTTTTCTTTATCTTTCTTCCTATTTCTTTCTTTCATTCTTTCACTCTTTCTTTCTCTCACTTTTCTCTATCGTTGTTTTACTTTTTCTCTCTTTCTTTCTTTCCCTCTCTCTTCACGTGTATTGTCTAACGTAATTTCACATAGTTTGTGATTATTTTATTTTTCATATATGGCATATTCTCTGAGAAAATCATTGTGAATGTCAAGATAGCACCTACCCATCCTCACATAAGCAGGATTAGGAGGGGGGGGGTGTTGGAGGCAAAATAAAAATTTTCAACGATATGAAGAAAATTAGCTTCATTAAAGTGGACTAGGCTTTCCGTTCCGCCATTACTCTCTCCCCTGCGAAGAAAGATTTGTCAACTCTGTTCCTAGTATTAGAATTTTCTCTAAATGAATGAAGAGTTGAAGACAATATTCTTAAAAAGCTATATTTTTATTTAGTTCATTTATGTTACATTTTTAATTACAATGAATAAGTGTCAACTCTTTAAATAATTATTTCGTATTGTATTTAAGAAGAAGTTTTTCAAGTACTGTATTGTAACTTGCTGTTGCTCGGTTAATCTATACCACATGAGAATATTATATGAATGGAAGAGTGAAGTTATGAAATGACGGATAGAATGGTTGGCGTGAAGTGACATTTTAGCAAAAATTGAGTTAACTAAATAGATGAATACTGTAAGCGATGTTCTATTTGGAACACTGATCAGTTTTGTCTCATTCTTAAAAATGATTCAAATATTCAACTATTGATTTTTTCCACAGCACTTTTTTATAATAAAAAACAATACTAATAGCACTTAAAATTATCTCCAAGTACTGTCCAAATACTTTTGATTTTTTAAATGCTAAATTATTATTTACTGAACTATTTTCATTGTTGTTATTTTGCATCGGAAGAATAAAAAAGCACGGAAGCTTGAAATCCATTTATCTCGAAACTTGACACCATAACGCACTCAGCTCTTTAACTTTTAATTGTCAAAGAGAAGAGACATCGTTACGGCTTTTCAATTTATGTGTGAAATGTCTCGCGTAAACAAGAATGTGTTGTCAATCATTCGGAAATTTTGTTTGTGGCCACGTTTCAACTAAAAAATATTCTCGAAAATATTCAACGGGGTTTATTTGGTGACAGATATTCAAAAACAGAAAAAAATTATAACACCATATACAACCCTCTGTACAAATATTTACTCACCTCCATATGTGCACGCGCCACTTGAGGAGATTGGTGTCATTAATAATATTATTAAACTGTTAAACTAACAATTATAAATTACGGTTAAAGTCAGTTTATCTGCATTATACGGAGCCGTACAGTCTATGCAATAATCTCAAGACACATAAGGATCGACCAGCTACTAACGGCGACCTTTCCAATTCAAGAACATGTAACGTTATTACCAGCCCTCTGCAAATATTTTCGGTGATTCTTCTGACCTGTGCAACTGCGACTATACATGCATTCAAAACTAGAATCAAATATAGATCTACGATATTCCCTGTAAATATTTTCAAAACCACCATTTACTCTCCAGAAAAGAAAAAGAATTTGGCCGTGTCATTGGCTTCAGATCTACATAATGTGAACAACTGCATTTTTAGAGATATAAAAAGAAAACAATATAATTATCTACCAGTTTTTTAACATCATTGCTCTAAGACATATTTCACAAGTCTTCAAGAAAACATTTTAGAAGCCCTTCTAATAATAGTAAAAAAATTCCTCTTGAAATGTAAAACTTCCTATTTGAATAAATTTTAAATATTAAAGAGACTGTGTAGAAGTGTCTTATGTTACTTATGTAGATTTCAGCGAGAGTACTAATCGTCCTTGAGCAAGGGAAGCTAGATATTAGCGTCACATTTATATATATATATCTCTAGTTTGATCTTCAAACAGTTTAACACATATTTGCATAGAGCAAACGTTGAGTTTTTGCATAAAGTGTATTTTATCTATTATATTTAACCAAAAATAATTAGTCAATGGCGAAACTACAAAAATTATACGCAAAAGATATACAATAATTCATACCTTGCTCTATACAAAGTCTTCTCATGCCTGAACTATTAATAGAAGAACTAAATTTAGTCTTTTAGTGTCAATTTGATTGAATTTTTAAAATATATTTATATATTTATTTATTCTCTTAACCTTTCTAGAGACACTAATCCTTTGATGCGGAGTGTGTTCGTATATCTAGTGGTGACTAAAAATGAGTTTTGAGATTGCATAGTCGTATCGTTTTTCTTTTTTGAGAACGTGCTACAAAAGGTGTTTTTTCAATTGATCCGTGCCCATAAAGGAAATTTCACAATGCTATTTCTTTTTTAAATTACGAAATCTTAATTTTATCTGCTAAATTTTAAATTTACATTTGAAAAAAAAATCTGCCAAAACACATTTTTTGCTATAATTGAAGGTCGTGACCGTCTGAGAAGCTCATATTGTAACACAAGTCATCTTTTTGGAGTAGTTTGGTTTTGTTGTATTAAAAAAACGGACAGGGTTGGCGATCAAGAACTGCAATCTGGAATGAGCCCTTAAAAATAATTAAAATATTTAACAGATTCTGCAATCAGTGATTTCTCTGCACGGCACACATCGTCCATTAAAAGTGCATTATTAGTGCTTTATAAATTCAATAAATACTCGTATATAATTAATTGAAATAATGCATATTTAATAGCAAAATGAAAATTAAAAAACGTGGTAGAGGAGGTAATAGGTTAAAACGAAATAGAAAAAAGAATGTATGTCAGTCCACATGAACAATAGAAATGTAATTAGTGAGTCAAGGGTATGGTAATGTTGTTTGACCGGCATTAGTTGTGTAATGAAAAATAAAAATTTTAATTCCATATTTTAAAATAACTCAGTAAATAATGTTCAAATGGAATATGATAAAAATTTCAGTGAACAGAGGAAATCAACCCAATTTAAACAATTTTTTATCCACATTCATTCTACTATGTGCGAACTATCTGGTGCTGAAATTCATGAATATCAAGGAGCTAGAACACGCGAACCGCTTCATGTGTAGACACCTAGTTGCGAACGCCGTGTTCGCACGAAAACCCGTCCTTGACCCATGCTTTTACTGCAGTTAGATTCAAGAATACATTTTCATTCGGTGGGGGTTGATTCATACACCTAGATCGCTGGTTTAGTGAATGGTTCAGAAGAAGCAAAAGAATATGAATTCGCGATCGATCCAATATTCGCGATTTATAGCAACTAAACTCTCCACCCAATTTACTGCGCTTGAATACACTCCGCTACGATATTAGTTTTTTTTCATGATCAATATTGATTCCATGATGATTCGACATAAAATCTCATGTTGTATTGGAATGACCAACTTTCTGACGCGTTCCAATGCCGATATAGACAACTAAAAGTTGATTGAGTGGACTAATTATTTTAACTTAATGACAACAGCATTATACAGACGTTCATTTTATACGTAGTCTAAAAAACACCAAAATAGGCTAGATTAACATCATTTTGAGGTATTCATTTTGAGGTAAGGACTCATTTTCTTTCTTGTTATATATATTAATGATCTGATTTATTTTTACATTTATTTATTAGTCGTTTTTTGATTCATCGAAATTTTAAAAGTATTCTAAACAAATTTCTGAACCTCATATGCGCAGGAACTAGCGGATATTCTTCTCGCAATTTTAATTATAAAATATTAATATTTAATTAAAATACCACCAAACCTGCACACAGAGGTAGTTAGTTCTGTTGATGGCTGCAATGTGGTTGTAAAAGCTTTTTACTAATATAAATTTGTTCTACCTGAACACTTCGCGTATTCATTTAAATACTTCTAAACAGGATTTCTCCTGATATAAGCTTCAAAGGATACAGGAATCATACAGAAATGCAATTAATGTCTTCAACTAAATAAAAAAAACTGACTGGAAACTGCCACAACATCATTAATTATTTACAAGGAATGTTGTTTGGTTTCTAGTGGAAAATGCCGGGAACCGCAGAGGGTTAAATCTACTCCAGAGGGCTAATATTTTAGGTTCCGTGTACAGGAGACCTGTTCAGTGATGAAACTCTTCGCGCAGATTGTTGGCGGGGGGGGGGGGATCGCTGTTCGCGCATGAGCACAATCGAACAGGGTTAGTGCGCACCTCGTCCAGGTTTCTTCATTGAACTTATCTCCTGTACAATTAATTCTGTCGTTCTTCATATCAAGAGAGAGAAAATGTCACTAAAGTACAGACAACTTACATACGAAAATGTCGGGGATATATCACAATGACCAGTGTAGAAAACATGAGAGTACCAATTAGTGGACCCACTCTATTATGAAAGCAGTAAATGGCATATATAACAATTATCCAGTACTTCGCCTTAAGACAAATACACGTAAAAATTAAGGGCTCTAATGACCATGACGTTGGCGATCCCTCAAATCACAATTTAAAAAGACGTAGAAATTAATAATATACGGGTACTTTGAAACTTATCGAAGTTATCGAGCAGTGAGTAACATCTTTCAGGCAGTTTTGTGATCTACATTCTGTGCTGACTTCTGTGCAGTCATTAGTGCTACATGGAAGTCAACTAGAAACTTACCGCAATTCGAAATCAATTTGTAAAACAAAGAGTATATAGTTAAAATGTAATTACGATGCCTCTAAACTCCAGAAAATAAACTTTGTGATGATACCTCATTGGATGAGATATGACGGGAGAAAAAGGAAGCACGAATTTACCTTTGAGAAATGAGTATATACCGATATGCGGCTGCCATATTCGCCACCAGGGGTATAGTTTACGCTATCCCCATCACTGTGAGTGCAGGAGCGAGCTGCAGTCTCGCAGCAAAATCCCGTAGCAAGCGACGAGCGGGCTGCGTTCTTGCACTTGTTCTCTGATGACATCTGGAATCGCTCACTTGTCCTCCGGTTGCTGGGCGCATCGCGCGACTTCAGTAACTATTGCTCGCCGGAACCGCAGTCGAAAAAACCGAGGGCATATGCTTAGCGGATCAATTGGACACCTCAGTGCGTGACACGAGTTACAAACATCACTTTTCAAGATTCCCTTGAATTCGTTTCATTGCTGATACATTTCAAAGACTGTAAACAAATGTATTTACACGATCTTCCTTCTTATTTGGTCCAGTTAAACAAGAAACCTTTCTCTTTTTTTGCGTGTTAAATCTCTTTCTACTGCTAACCTCTTGTTTGTCTATGGATTTTGATCGAAAAATAAACAACAAAGAGTTTTCGTATCTTCACCAACTTCCTCAACCGATCTTTATCGAAACCAATTTACCGGTACTCGTTTGAAAAATATTTTTAAAAACGAGCTGGTCAGTGTTGCACAGATGGAAAGCCAATCATAATGTATTGTTCAAAATAGAATGATGAGACTATATCTTTAAATTTCAATAAGGATAATTCAGTCACCATATACATACTACAAATTATACTTTATTAAAATTAAATATTTTTTTCACCGTGTCAAATTGCGGAAAGAATTATAAACGTGTCATAAAATATATCTTATATTTTGCTTTATTTTGTTATCTGTTACTAAATATTGATCTGTTACTCAAGAGATTGGGTTTATTTTATGCCCACTTTGATTCTTAGTTCACTATCTGTTAGTTTCTGTAAATATTCTGTCAATCGTTTCCATAACCTTCTTTCATTCAGTGGAAATCCGTTACTTCTATTTTCCATGCGTAAAATTAGAAGATTGTCCCTCACATTTGCGACAGATTTATTATTCATTCTATATTGAACAAGCAGAACTATCCGGCGTTGTCCGGGATTTGAAAAGAAACTTAATACAATCATTACTGGACATTCAAAATTTGAGAAACAATTCACATATAAAATAAAAGTTACATTATATATTTATTATCATTGTTAAACAAACCTTCAAAAAATTACGTCAACATTCAAAGTAAAATTGGTACTACCAATTGATATATTTTATCCTACATAAGGCATTAAAACACCTGTCAAGAGGTGTGGATTTTTTTAGTTCATTTAGCCCCGCGTTGCCTGGTGTTTTTAAATAATATCCTTCATTCATTTGTCAGTTTCCATATTTCTCTATTTTCGTGATATTAAACTTTCATTTGTGTTAATTTCTAAAATTAAATACCACGGAAGAAAATCTACAAAGTTTCGTGCAGTTTTCTGTATTGTATGCTAATATGTTATTAGTAAGCTTAATAGTCGATAATCATGCGAGTGAGGATTCACATCTGATTACCAGCCAATTTTAATTTTTCTGCTCTTCTAATTCAACAATATTAACCATACTTTGCATTTTACTTGCAATAACCCTTAAGAAGAGTCCGTTGAAATTTCAAATAATTTAGTTGATTACTTTTTCCAACTTCCATGCCACAGATATCACATAGAATTCACTTTTATTAGTATAGATGTATACAAGAGCAGATCGTTGAATAATAATCTTCTTCCTTAAGACGTGTAACAAACATTTTGTGTGTCTGTTACAAACAGTTTGTGTTCTCCCTGATTCCGGGAGAAATGAGTCAGCAAGATGTTGGGTGGATTTGCAGGAGAAAATCTGCGAGGGGAGAAGAGCCTTGGACCGAGAATGAACGGCGTAGCGCGCAGAGCTCTGGAGCGACGTTTGTGGGGATGGAAATACTAGAACACTAGAATCCACGGCGAAAATCTGGCCGGAATCTCTGAGAGCAAGTCAGGGTGGCACAAAGAGGAGATACAATGGAGAGGCATTGTCAGGGGTCTAGAAAACTGTGTTAGTACTGTCAGCTTCCTTTTCAAGTGCCGGATCCGAAAGTTATACCTCTGCTATGCGAAATTTTGGGCGTTGAAATATTCATTTGAAAACAAATATCGTGTTCAGGTTATTGTTAAGGAGAAATGTAATAGTTTTGTTAATTACAAAAATTGTATAAATATTTCTTTTTAAATATACTTGTTCGTGGCAATTTCATATTCACGTGCTTTGTGTGAAAGGAGAAAAAGCAGAGAATTTCGTAAACATATGTTCCGCTTCGACAAACTTCACCGAAACATTTATTTTATCGGACGTTACAATGAAAGTACTTTTGAAAACGAACGCAGAACATAAATTGTGGTTTCATTTCGTGTACCTCAGTATTAAATTATTGTTCATAAAAAGAAAAAGGTTGCATCTTGTCCACAACATGGTAATAAATTAGTCCTAATCATTGGACTTCTGCCAATGTACAACAAACCTACTTATATATGAGTTGAACGAGGGTATCTGGTGACCTCAGAAACGTTCCATAACTTACAAGCCAATGACCCCATTTAAATTAATCGAAACATAGTCCCTGTAATACTCAACCCGACTTCACGATGAGCTCCCAACTCACACTTAAGACTTGGAGCGGAGAACGGCATCTTGAGTCACATTTCCTCTCCGAATATTCCTTGAATGTTGGCAGTGAAACAGGTTGTCGTTAATGAAATTTTAAAATAAATTTAGTGGGGTGATCGTATCGGGAAGGCGATGGGATCAGGCTGCGGTGGGGTGCAGCGGATGCTCGCCGCGATCGCTCGCTGAGGGAAGAGGGGGAAAGGGGTCACGTGTTCCATGGAGGGGGGTGAGAGCAGCGACTCCCTCGCATTAATTCGCACCTAGGGTATCATCCGTAACCCGGAAATGAAGCGAACTTTCATTACCCTCCAGTGCTGTGCGCGTTGGTTTTGGGAATAGGGAAGGGAAAGCACGGGGTGGTTGTGGAGTGAAGGGGGATGGGGTAGTAGATGGGTCAGTTAGGAGGAGGAGGGATAGGGGTAGGGCTGGAAGTAGGTGGAAACCAGTGGCAGGACAGGGTGGTAAGACACATACCAGGTGAGATGGGTATGGAGAGTAATGACCAGATAGCATAGCCGAATATCGTTAATAGGGTATGGCAGGGAGAATGACTGCGCATCCAGGCTGGGAGGCGTCTCAAATGAGGAGGGTAATGAAACCTCGATGAGATGACGTGGTGGGACATGCAACCGAGTTCGTGACCGGGTGTTGTGACGGGAATCACGAAGTGAAACCACAGTGGCGCGGACGATGGGAACTTGCGAAGTGGTGGCCGTCGCGATGGGGATTCCGAACGCCGAGGCATGGTGGGAACGGGAAGAGAAGGGTGCAGAGTGCACGAAGAGGCGGACGTGCGCCGCTCCCCGCCTCGCCGACCCCACTGCCGTCAATGCATGTTTTCCCCTCGCGGAGTGTATTTTTGAATGCACTTGTGTGACCGTGTGAGCTGAATGCCGAATGGCAACGTGCCGGTTCCGCTGACTCACGCGAGTGTGTCGCTTTTGCTGGAATTTAAGTGGACAGGAACATCAATACGTGCATATTCTTGTGCCAAATGGTGTAACGAAGACAAATGAAGATTTGAAGATCGTAGGACAACAGAACAAAATCTAGTTTACGTTAATCAATATCAAGTGCGCTGAAACGTTTATAACATGAACCAACAAGTATTTTCGAACTGGAAACCCTTTTTACATGAAATGTTTTGTGAGTAGCGATGTGATATGTTGATATTTATAGAAATAGTAAATACGCTAGACTGAAGAGAAAAATGATTCTGATATAAAAAGACACACATTTATGTTACCGGCAATGCCCGATATGTAGCCATTGTCGACAATGCCGAGTCACATGTACAATTAGTTTTTTCTAGGCTTATAGTAAGGTCGACATTATTAAATAGGGCGAAAACAATGTCTGCTCCTGGGGGGGAAGATCCTAGTAAGAAGTTACACAATTTGTTGACTATGTCAGTCATGAAAAACATAATCCTATCAACCACACACACATGGTAATAGAGAGCAAGCTTGATAGGAATGCCTCAACAAAATCTCACTGTGTCCTAGAACGTAACTCTTTCCTGAATGACCGCCGCTAATGAAAGTGATAAATGATGTGGATGTAAAATTGAGTGTTTTCTATATACCAGATTGGCTTCAATCAAATCGACTCCGAATGAAATAGAAAATATTTAGTCACAAGGCGAATGAAAAAATCGTCTGACAGTAAATTTCCTTTAGCTTTAGTCTGATTCAGAAAGCATTATACCAGACCCAACGCTAGTTCGCGGCCGGACTAACTTGAAAATGTTGGCGTGATGTTGTCTCTAGATGCCATAATGGCACGTCTTGTAACAAATTTTATCTTTTTATCACTTGTGAGTAAAATTTAAAACTTGTTAACAAAAAGTATTTGTAATACTCGAATTGAAAAATTAAGGCAAATAAAAATACTCAACGAAATGTAATTAATTTTATTGTGGATTATAATTCCCGCGCTTGTTTACACATCAATACAATGATACTAAATTAATGGTTTTAATTAATGATTTTATATTAATAAGAATATAAAACAGGATTCAGAAAATATTATTAACCTCTTCTTGAAGTTGTAGAGAGGACTTTATAGATAAGGTTTTAAAACGGAACCCATTTCCGGAAATGTACCGCTTTGATGAAAAGTAAGTTGGAAGATAGAATCAGTTTCAAATCTCCCCTTCCCGTGGGATAACGAGCTCTTATTTGCGAGCATTGCAAGAGCTGCTCTAAGTGCTGACCCCAATTTTCGGTGAACGTACATAGTGTATCTGCGAAGTAAGGTTCCGTACTCGCACTCAATAAGACCATGTTTGTACTGAATCGTTTCTACCGAAGCCAGAACACGCTACAGACTTTCTTCGAGTAGAGGAGTCTCGAAAACAAGTCGCTCCACGGGAAGACGTCGAGAGGGGTTCATTACAGCGATCATGATAGCCCAAGTGTCGGACCACCTCGACCTACCCACATTTCCTCGAATGTTTGGTTGATGTGTCGTCGGACAGCGTGTCAAAAATGCGCTGCCAGTGGCAAAAATGCGCTGCAACCAGTGGCGTGCCCAATATCCCCGGGGCGGGAATCTTTTTGGAGGTTTTCCATATTCAAGTCTCGTGTGTTTGTATGCCTACCTGTACCAAAGCAACGTTTTTCAAGCATGTAAATTTGCGTTGTATTTTATGAGCTGTGCCATTATATTTTTACTTTTATATAAATGCTTTTGGGGACATTGCTGTCTAAATTTACGTGTTTACGATGTATGATATTTGGTACGAAATAAATAAACTTTATTGTCAAAAAAGCAGTTACAAACTGCGTATGACCACGTGGAGGACAATAAACTAATTTACTCTCCGGAAGCAAGCAAGGGACCATCCCATCAACTCCGATCAAGGGCCTGAAGGCAGAGGCGGATTTAACATTTCAACATACTCCTAACGATAAAAAAAGATCGACACGTGTTATAGTATTAACAAATACCAACAAATATTGTATTTAATAAAACACAGAAATATAATTTCACAAGTACCTATTATTATCAAGCTATAAATCATTCGGAAAGTATTGTTGATAATTCGTAACTATTAAATAACACTAAATTCGCTAATAATTATTTCAATTGATGCCGTCCCTCGGCAAGAACCTAGCGAGTCTTATTTTGGAGTCCCCTAACGGGGTGAGTCTCAAGGTCCCCCGTCTAGGGACACTACTGTGTGTGACATCATGTTGGAACTACTTACGTGAATTGGAAATTCTTTCAAAACCTGCACCAGTGCTTCTTTCAGGAAGGTTGAAAACCTGGGATACGTCAGATGTTACATCATAATGAACCGCCCAGTAGACACCATCCCATACATTGATGCCTAGGATCTCGACCTACGTGACCTAGGAAATGTATTTTCACGTGAAGTTATTCATGAATGAATGATTCACAAGAAGAATGCTGTAAATGATATGTATTATACAACACAATTTAGAAAAAAACATTACACACTAACAGAGGCATTACCATTGATCTTGGTCATTTCCGGTAAGATATTATTAGTTAGTTAGGGAGTGTTTCATTGGTGAGGTTTCAAAGGGTAACCGGAAAATTCATAAAATAATGCCAACCTATTAGTATCTGCATTTAAGTTGTGCAATTCAGTGTGTCAAACGCAACAAATAACTATAAAATGATGGATAAGTTTATCCGGAACTAACAGTAAATTAACTAGCTACATGTCTGAATGAAGCGTAATATTTTAAAATAAGTTTTTTAACATAAACATTTTGTCAGATATGTTTTTTAATTATTTTCGCAGAATTTTTTAAACTAGCTATACGGATACATGTCGTGTGGCCATAAAGAATCGAAACATATGTACTTGAACACTATTCAAGCGAGTCCATTCGAGTTCCCAGTGATGAAGTTATAGTAAAAGAATATAATAATGTTTGTTCGAAAATTAATAGTCTATCTAGTACTAATTATTTCTACATTCTCTCCAATTCCAGGGAGAGTCGAGTATTTTCAAGTGTCTTCATGTAAAGAGAAGGTGAGATGTAAATGTGTAGGAATTCTGTGTTTCATATAACTACTGCAACATATTGCCGTACAGGTAAGACTTTCGTAATTAGTTAATTACATTGAATTGCGCTCGTTCGTGTCCAGAAAGCGGATTTAAGAAAACAAGACGTTGAGATTCGGAAGCAATTGATGAGGCAACGATCTAGGAAAGAATTCAGATTGTACACTACAAAATAATTAAAATCATAATGTTACTTAATCCATTCATTCCCAATAGAGGTGGGCACAGTTGATCTGAAATTATACTTCGTTAAGAGTTTCTCCATTACTTAAAAAGTTAACTTCGTTAATCGTTAAAGTGGTAGTTTGTTGTAGGAAATTTAACGGATGTTTAAGTCAATCGTTAAAAGTTAATTGAAAATTTTAAGTGTTAAATCAGTCAATTAGTCAAGTATTCTATAGTTTGTCAAATATTTCATTGTAACATACTAGGCGTAGTGCTGTATGGGACCGGTAGTCTGGGTATAGAAGGCAGATAAAAGCATAGGTAATATTATTTGTATTTCTTGTTTATTGTGTTTGACGTAGCAAGAGGATATGTCCGCCCCACAAGATTTTCTTGCATAAGGTACATGTTTCCCATCATGAACATTTACATATTAAAATATTCATATAAGAGCGATGAACGTTTACCCCACAATTATGTCAAGCGGTTTATGATGTTTTCTCGTACGTAAAATGGAGTTAAGTTACGTTGTAAAAACAACAAAACTACTAAACGTAAATAAATCATGGTCGTCTACTAAATAAAAGTTATTCTTTTATCTTTTCGAGTTTGTTAACTCTGTAGACTTAGAATTCAAGGTCAGTTCACGGGTTCGGGGATAGGAGTAGAAATGCGGAGAGGGAAGAAGCTACCCAATGACTGAATATATTTATTGTTTTTATAGCATACGCGAATTGGAAAACCTGATCTATGTGTGAACTTATTACATGACCATGACACGCATTACTTAATCTAAGTAAATCCTATTACAATTAACTATATGTGTGTGTGTTATGTGAAGGGCTCACTACGTTTCAACTTCTATTTAAATCGTCGTCAGGTGATCAAATGATAATAAATTATATCAATAAACATACCAACAGGACAAATGAACATGATATAAACAATGTTTTAAAAAGTAACATCTATAACCTTATTCAATATTCATATCGTTTAAAACATTTCTATCCATATCAACTGGTGTAGTGGTACAAATTCTTCTACAATAAACGTCCATTATATAATCTAATTAAATACTTAATTAAAAACTTATTTAATCTGAGTAAGCCTTGTTCCAATGACGTTGTGTCTGCCAATATTATTTTTAGTGGCCCTGAAGACTCTTGATTTCCAGTTTCACGCCCCTCCGACGACGCGTGGGAATCGCAGACCGCACTGAGGTATTGAGTCGTACTGAATCTAGTCATCATCGAGGCAAAAGCATATAGAAGTTCTACCGACATTTCTCGGGACATAACGGGCAACCTGGATGGCCTTGAGCAAAATCTGATCGTCCGTTCCGATTATTCATAATTAGACTTTCTTCCATCCACCGCGGGAACAGGATTCAGAAAAATTAACGNATTCATAATTAGACTTTCTTCCATCCACCGCGGGAACAGGATTCAGAAAAATTAAAGGACTTCAGTAAACGGCAGGTAAATGTAACGGAAGGTAACAAAACTGATAATGGTTTTGGAAATTAACTTCAAAGTTAAAAAGTTAAACAAAATGTTAACTTCATTAATCAACGGATTGACGTTTCTCTGCCCAGCTATGAATTTCAATGGAAGTAGAAATATAATTTGAAAGATGCGTACAATATTGAAAACAATGAATAGTTCATAAAAATTAAGAACTGTTAGCAACTGGTATTGGGGTTCAGGATGTAAATATTGGCGTCTCTATTGAGCTAATAATACTCTATTTTACAAATAGTACTCTATTTTAAGTGCTGTGTGACAATTGGTAATGTGACGGGACATGGTTTCAGCAGATACGTGAGTCCTGCCTCTAACTGACTTTGAGAATCTGTGCAGTGAATATCAATAGGGGAAAGGGGGCACATGTGGACAATTTTGACTTTTTGTTTTTTTTACGTTTGTGTGACGATAATAATATGGTTGATGTTAAAGTTCATTATTGCATAGTTACTTAGGTACGTAAGTATACTTCTTCTGTTTGTCTGGAAATATTTTCAACATGTTAATTTTTATTCTTCCTAGAGCTTATAGTGTGTCCACGATCGTCCCCACGGAGAAACAAACAAACAAAACTTTCACAAACTTCAAATAATTTTTTATTATTGAAACACAAAAATATAATACTTAACAAGGACACGGATTAGTTTATGCTTAGATACTAAAAACTCCACAGCTTCATGTTTTCATGTTCTTTTTTAGTTATATGTTTCTCAGGAGGGTCAAGAACACTATTTCATAGTTTTATCGTAATATTATATCCTGGCTGATACGCGAGTCATGATTATCCATTAGTACCATAAAAAATTTCTCTATTTTAGAATTTCTGTACTTTAGTTTGTTTTATGAAAATAAAATATAAAAAATATTTGAAATTAGTTAGGTTAGGTCATCACAAATTTTATATTGCTTCATAAATTGGAAGGCAAATAATTATTGCTTAGTTTGGTGATAACTAAGTTATCTTTATTTGTAAAAGAGTAAGAAATGAGGCCTGTGCCAGAACATATACAGTTAGTAAAAGTGTAGCATTGTCTTCCTATAAGATTATATCAATTTGAGGTTCATGAATCATTAATTAAATAAAAATAAATTCTTGTTCACTTGTGTCCCACAGGAAGAATGAAAACATACCCTTCCATTATTAATTAGGATATTTGGCATCTTCTATGCAATTAAATACAGATGAAATATTGCTGTTTTAATGCAAATATGTAGTAAGAAAAATAGAAAATTGGAAAATTTTCAGTTTAAGCGGGCACCACACTTTTATTTTGGACCCATGAAAACAGAAAAATAGTTTTATTTCAGAAGCAATGTGTTTCACCTTCACCAACATTTACTGGAAGAGACTATACATTAGAACAGTCCTACGAACTAAGTTTGTTCTAAATTTTGCTGTGTGACCTGCGTCCACATATACCGCCCCTCTCTATTCAAATTGTTTTGTCAAAAGTTTGGTGTGTATGTTTTAGAAATGTTCTTATTTTATTGTCTACTTCTAGCATGTGAGAGGACAACGGTCTTAAACGTGCTGTAAACGACGACAAGACGGAATCGAACCAGGAATTTTGCGTTCTTAAAAAAATCCCTTTTTTAAAATAGCGGGAATTCTAAAAAATCCGAATTGAATTTAAAACCAGAGATTGTATTTATTAACGTCAGTTCCTAGAATTATGCCTTAAATAATGTATTCTCTTAATAATTGGATTCGTGTAGTTTTGTGTAACTACTATTTTCCCACATTGCACGTTGTAGATTCTTCATTTATAATTTCTTTTTCAAATATGTATTTAATGTTCAGAAAGGAATGACCATAAATTAACTGAAAGGATTTCGCCATTATTTGTGATACCGATTAGTAATTAATTTTATGAAACAATATCAGAAAATCTACAAAATATTTCAATCGCAAATGGGCATTCTTTTGTTTCTTGTTGGTTGACCGAGTCACATATCCATTACTCAGATTGTCTGTCGTATGTTTTTATATATTTCTTTCATTTAGTAAACTGGAGTATAGATTAAAGCTGTCCTAAGCAACATTTTATATTTAGTAAATTTTAAAATCAAATATCCTTTACATTTGATGCATGTTAAATAAATTAATGTATTTGATTACACGAATGGGAATTCTAATATGTTTCTTAACAAACGTAAGGGAACGACGTTTGTTCAACGTACGTTTTAATATATTGTGTCGGCACAGTACATATTGAAGACCAACATACTAATTCTGTGACGATCGTGAGCAAAAAAATAGTTTCATTTATCAAGGAGCAAAGGAAATCATCATTCAAGATGTACCAATGTGATTTTGAAAGTGCTCACTATACTATTCGATCCCCAATTTCGGCTCAACGTTACATGGAAGAAAATGTATGATGTAATTCTGTGTGTGGCAACGTGAAGACTGGCAAAACTCACAAACGACGTGCCTCCGGAGCGAAATACATTAGTTATCAGTGAGGACGCCTGCGGTATTAAATGAGAAGCATCCCTCCTCCCACTCCGTCAGCACAAAATATCCCCTTCTAAATTAAAACCCTCAAAAATAACGTCGCCCCTGCAGCGGTACGAATAAAGAGCTTCCCCACACTTCCAAAAATCAATACGGGTGGCGGGACAGTTTCTGAGCACAAGGGCATGTCCCGCTAATTAAGGGTCCCGCCCTGCCCCCCGCATCCCGTGTGCTACTACTTCGTCCCGCCTGCCACTGCCGCCTGCCGCCGTCCGATTAGCGTCGTCGTCGCGGGGCGGCAGCGGGCGCGTATCGCGGGGGACGACGTATCTGCGGAAGGGATCGTGAGCAGGTGGGTGCGGGGCGGGGGAACGTTGCAGCGCGTCACCACCAGAGTGCAGCGCGCGCGCATCGTTCGGGCGGTCTGTGCGGCGTGAGCGCGGCGCGAGCCTGTCAGTCCGCTGCCGGCAGGCGCGCGGTGCAGCGAGAGCGCGACGAGAGACGCGGGCGACGCGCCGCGGACAGTGCGCGACCGCCCCAGCGCTCGCAGCCAGCGATCGAGTGACGGCGGGCGGGCGCCCATGCGGCGCGTCAGCGGGGTCCCCGCGACGCCCCGGCCTTCCACCCCTGGCCACGCCGCGGCCTTCGCGCCACCGACCCTCAAGCCTCGCCGCCAGCACGGCCCGCCGCCCGCGGGCACGCGGCGCCCGCCACGCGCGGTGAGTGGATCGATGGCCGCCGCCATGTTCCGCGGAAGCAGCGCTTCCAAGATGAAGCCCTATTTTTAGCGAGCCCGTCTTCGTCGCCGCGGCGCGTGTCCCGCCGGCCCGCGCGTTAACGACTTCCGGTGGCGGCGCAAAAGGCCAGTGGCGCCGGTAAGCGTCGTCGGCAGCGGGGGCGACGCGGCTTCCGGAGGCGGCGACCTGTTCGACGGCGCGTCGCGTGCCGCCCCCGCTGCCGCCGCCGCCACGCGGTCTGCGACGCTGTGGCCCGTGACGCGAGGAAACGCCAGTGATGTAACCCGGAAGTGTCTCTCTCCTTTCATGTGCCGCCGTCCCAGAGGTCTTTGTCGCCTGGAAGTGTCCAATTGATTCCGCGCTAAATAGGATGTGGAGTGTTGTTAATGGACCGTTGGAGATGTTCTTATTGGATGTGCGGTCTCTTTTCTGTTGTCCCTATTCACTGTCGTTGGATAGATGCTCTCGGAAGAACAGATTTTGAACAGTGAATTCATGACTTTGTGTCCAATGGCACATGCACGCCTGCAACTACTCCGAGCGTCTGCGTACGAAGTAAAACGAATTTCGTCCGCACGTAAGACGTCATTCGTTTGCAACTAGTGATGCGTCTCCAGTCATTTCAAATACTCGAACCGTGACCTGATACCTGTGTCACTCTTCGCACAGGACGAAGGACATTGGCGTGTGTTGAGTAATGAGCGCTAAGTCGTCCACGTTCCACCGCAAGTGCGAATTGGCAGATTCTCTGGCGGGCTCGCATGTCGAAGCCGATGGCGATGTTGCTGTTTGGCACTGCGGTGCGAATGTTCTTAGGAAAGAGCCAGTTTGCGCTTATTACCACCCTGACGCGTGCATGCTCCGGTAGTGTGATGTGTTGCATCGTGACAGGTGCCGCAACCCATGACTCACTCCTCATGGGTTTCTTCTGAATCTGTCAAAATGGGCATTTCGGTTTGACAGTAATTATGGTGTGACACTTGAGGGAACATGGAGTACCATAAACGTGGAGTCCTCTTAGTCTTTGCATTGCGAGAGTGCATTTTCTTTCGTTTGGTTTTACCTTTGTAGACGTTTTACCACGATATCTCATTGCTACAATTTTGGAGAAAATTTCTTGTCTAAAATTGACGAACGTAAATTTGGTTTATGGTGGTATTTCGATGAAAATTCATCTAAAACTCAACATTGTTAACAGACATCAATATTATTTTTAAATGGTTGCCATGCTTCTAAGGAATAAGCTTTTTCTTTTTTCACTAAATGTTTGTTCATGCAGCATTACAATTATTTCCCTCCAGTTTGTTATTGAAAGTCATATTTTACATAGTAGAATACTTGGATGTCATTTGCTTGTGCTAATACGTTCGATCCGCGGAGGAAATACAGTGGTCTGCGGATTGCAAATGTTAAATTATTAAAACGATTAATTAAATACCCTTAATGTTGTATTTATGCGACAGGGACGTATAAAATGCTTAAATTACACTCCTCAAATATTATGGAACAATTAGTATTAAATCTCATGTGGCTCTTCCAGAGACTTGATCACAGCGATTGAAACTATAATTATAACGAAGCGCGATGTCAATATTCGATACCCGATAGTAAGCTCATCTGGATTACAGTTCAATTGTAATGAAATCATTTGACATGTTAATGACGTTTGTTTTAATGAGCAATAAACTTTTGCTGGCAAGGTAGAATTGGTTTCCTAATTATTGATTACAATTCCTTGTTTTAATGAACAAGGACGAAAGTTTTATTACCATTTTTATGTTATTATAATTGAAACAGATGCGTGATGATGATTTAAGTAGTAGATTAAGATGATGAGTTTCAGAACATAAAACATTTTTTTCTTGGGGTAGGAGTACTCCGTGACAAAACAGAGTGATAAGCAAAAAATATATCACTTCATAAAGCGAAATCAATAAGTTTTCAAAAATATTCCTCACATGAAGACTCTTTCCCCATTCTTTTTGCCGCCGCCACAGATGTGCGTGCAAGGCTGCGAGCACCAATTCTCCTGTCTTCAACGTTTTGGAAATGGAAGGAGAACAAACGCGTATCAATGCTTTTTGTGCTTCTTGTGCTTTCTGGAGGGCAATTATCCATTTGGCTTCGAGACCTCGAAGAAATGAAGATTTTTGTTTATTGGTGTTCGCCGTAATCATAAGTTACACATCAAAACATGTTGGTGCAATTTACATTTTCAATGAAGCCCTTTGGAGGTGTACTATTGTTCATAAACGAAAGAAAAATATTCTAGCAATTGTTGCGTATAATTCAACATCCAGATTCCTTTCATTATGCTACAGAAGTTGTTTACCGAAGGTTGAATTTGTTCAAAGCTTAAATGAATCTTGCGTAGAATCATTTTGCTGTCACGTATTATATTGTAGTTGCGGTGCATTAAAACCCTTTTCTCCTCCTCACATTCAATTCTCAGCTGAACTAACAAGAGATTTCTATTGTGCATTCGTGCCTTTGTTTTTTGTAGTACAACGTAGTTCTTTGATGCCATTGGCTTCGACTACTGGAGGTTCTCTCCGCAATAAACATAGAGTATGAGAGCAGTATTGTGTGCACGTCACGATGACGGAAGTGTCTTGAACATAAAAGACGCTACTCGCTGTGCCTGTATTGATGCTGACAACAGAGTATAAAAACGGAGTTGCCAAGTTGACCAGAGTGCAGCTGGGCTGGCGTGCGGGACGACCACGGGACAACATTGTCGCAGTGTCATGTGGTAAATGTTCCCTCACGACATTTAGGAAACGGTTAGATTTACTTTTAGTGCCAGTCTAAATTGGAAATGCTTACCCATTAACGTTTAAGGTTCTGTAACATGAAACATAACGTCAGTCTAACATGGCAGACAGAAGAGAAACTATAGTGGCATACGGAACACTCACAACGACGTACGATTTGATGAAATGTTAATTTCTGACATATATTACTTGTCTGATATATTTTATTATAATTAGAATGCAATTAGTTGAGGAAATAATTTTTGGAGAGCATAATAATTTGTCTGCAAAAGTATGGCCTTCGCTATTTATAAAACGATCAACATTTATTTATTTATGAGTTGAGAATGTATGGACTGCATATGACGTAAGTTTAGTTTTAAGGAGAGTTAGAAGAAAACATTAGTGACGAAACTTTATCTACCACCATTATACCTAACAACACCCATGTTTGCTACTGCGTTTACCTTAGTACATGATAGAGGATATTTTTTAGTTTTGTTTCTTGAAATTACGTTGTATTTTTCTCCGTTCATGTAAATGTGTGCGGTTCAGTCGAGAAAACACATTTTTCGCCAGAAGAATGCACGAGGGCGAGATAATTTTGGGTGCAATTTAAAGTGACTTCAATTATTTAAAAAATATTAAAATGATATCCTTAATCAACTACTGACATCTTACAATTATGTTCAATAATATTATGAAGTTTGCGATTCTTATTCGTTAAATTGTTTTTTTCTTCCTTCTCTTAAATAGTTGTGAATTACTTACATTTCATATCACTATTGTTATTAATAAACTATTTTTGTTAGAGTTGCAAGCGATTAGCAATATTTTCAGAATAATTTAAAGCATTAATAAATTTCGTATTTTTTAAAATACAATTATCATAATTATTGAGAATAAATTTGTTTAGGTTTCAAATATGTGGTTTAATATTTTTCTTCTTTTGTTGGGATGGTGGGCATTTTAAGATTATGTTTATGGGCGTAGCAATATTTAGTTTTCGTAAATTTTGATCACAGTTCTTCGTATGTTAATTGAAATAGGAGTGTAAATCCTCCGGAATATCACATTATCATCTGGAAGCAAACACTCTACAAAACTCTAACGCTGTAGCTAGTCGGGAAGTTGCAAAATATCGATTCGAAAAACTGGAAATTGAAGAGGGACTAACCTGCGAAAAAAATGAAGCTGCAGAATTCAGTTGTGATACTAGGGTTGAATAGTCATGTGTTGGAGTGGAGGCACAGATCGAGCAAATGAATCTGTCAGGCAAATGAATGTCTTAAGACGCTATTCATGTGAGAGATCTTGCCCTTCGGTTCATCGATGCGATCGAAGTCGGCCCTTGCATGCCTATCTACACTGCGCTTCTCGAGGCAGCTCATTGTACTTCTACAAAGCAATTCATTGTATTTCTACAAAGCAATTCATTGTATTTCTACAAAGCAGTTCTTAAAATAACATGTTTGGATTTCAAGTTGTTGTAAGCATTGCACGACGTAGTCTATGATGGAAAAGCAGAAATTACTTTTCTCTTTACTTTGTTGGTTAGTAAATTTCTTAGCTTATGCCAAGACCTTCCATTGATGACTTTTTCTTAACTTTTTTATTTTCCTCCTTTTTCTTGTAATCAATTTCATAACCTCCTCAATAACATACTTCAATGTGTTGTTTATGCTTGTTCTATCATTGGGCTTCTCTACTCTTCAGTACGGATTATGGATAGGTATTTCAGGTATGGAACACTAATATCTCGTGTTGTAGGAGAAGTCTTTCTTACATAAAGATAATTCACAATAATTACTGGTCAGGAGATTTTCGGCACTCTCGGTTGCATGATACTGTTATTGTGGTGCCTTCCCCCTCTCCGGAATAAGTGATGAAGGCCGCCAATGAACGAAGGTTAGGGGAGTGCGTAACTGCGCTCTCTTTATTACACAATTTTGTTCTTGCAATCAGATATCAATTAGTTCCTAAAAGAAATAAAACCCTCGTTCACATAACCACGTGTTTCAAAAGACAACATACTTCGGAGAAAGTAAATACTACGTTGTATTCTTCAACATCTGTGAAATCCTTATCACAAATTGCAAACCAGTAATTTTTTCATAACTTCCGTATCGATACAAGAGAATCGACTGTGTTACCTATCGTTGCTTTAATCATCAAATGTAAAGGAAATAAAACCTCCTGAGGATTCGACATTTTTCTCCCGATTTACGAAGACTGGTTGTTCAGTAGTTTTTGATGAGTATATTGTTACAAATAAAATTGCGAACAAGATTCCAAATTTACTTTTGTCTCGTAACGTATGAATATGTATTACTTCTAAATGATAGCATGAAAAAATCTTCCCATTAACATATTTCAGGGAACCTGAGAATACCTTTAATTATTGATTTTTAAGTCAATTCTTCATTTTTATTCATTTCTTTTTTTAAACTAATTCAATTCACTTTTTATTTCCGTCATTTTATATCATTGAATTTATCATAGTTATTTGAAAATTCGTTATACCACGTTTTTTGCGGAAGATATTAAAGATTTGGCTTAAACATGGTAGTTCTTGTAGGATATAATAATCAGTAATATAAGCCAAATATTTTTTCAAATTTCAAATAAAGTTATTTTCCATGTGTTTTTCCCCTGACTTTCACAATATTGGCACGAATAATCTGTCATGAGACATCATCTCAAGTTTGTCTCTCCAAAAATACCATCTGTGAGTGGTCATAATGAAAAGAAGTTCTCTTCGAATTTCTAAAACAATTTGGATTTTATCCTCTTTTGTAAGAAAGAAGTTCCCATCTTGCGGTTACGAAGAACGAGGCAAAAGTCTCTTCTCAAACCCTAAGTCATGGTTTCGAATCTCTGGAAAGACTTGGTTTTTGTTTAGCGCCTAGGGAACAAATAAGGCTCCTCTTACTTGAGTTGCTCTCAGCGATATTACCTCTCTAAAAACGCTCACGTCAAACATAGTATTTCACTGAATGAATGGAAAGAAAAAAGGTAACATGCGCTAACTAATATTTTTACTGTTTATGCAGAATATTTCTAATCCACTTTTTTTCATTGCGTAATTATCTAGTAGTTTTCTCTCGACTTCGTGATGTAAATTGATTCATTCTGGTTTTAACGAATTACCTCATACACATTCAACACCGGACCAAATTTAACCTCGAAAACTTTCCTTCCCTTAATATTAATTATATAGGGCAGATAAAATTATGAATTCTGTCATTTGAACCTTTAAAATACAGGTTTTATTTGTATTATTGGACTTTAAGGGAAGCCCAGTTTTGGGCAGATGAATTTTGTATTGATAATCTATTGAAATATAAGCAACTTTTATGCAATTAAAATATATAAACGAAGCTATTTAAGTTTATTGTAAAGAATTACATTAAATACTATTATTTTTAGCAAGAACAGAAAATACGAAGTACACTTCATTGTAATGATAGCAAGAACCTTCATAGTATGTAGTTTCTGTACATGTTTTCAGTTTCTTCCACATCCTTTTGCTCATCCTCTAACGAAAGTGAATTAGGGGTCATAATTAAATTAACCGAAAGTAACATGGGCTGATTAAGTTACTATTATATTAATACATAGCACAAGAAAGTTTCGAGTTGAAATGGAACCCTTAGGGAAAGTACGGCTAAAATTTAACTATTGACTAAAATAATACAAAAATATGATGAAGTTCGTAGAAAGAATATCATCACAAATCCTTCTAACAAAATCACTTATATCTACTTACGAATTTTCTTTTATTTCAACCTTTTGAAACATCAGTGTTTTTTTCTAGTAATTTTGAGAAGTTCTCTAGTAAAGACTCGTTGGGTGAGAAGCTGTTTGGAAAAGTATCCTAATTTTTTTCCTATTCAACCTCCCACTACTCTCTCCAATGAAAGTAGGTTACCATAGAATTAAGATTTTTATGCATTAGGGATTATGCTTTTGTTGTTCAGTATGTGTTTTCGGCGCGAATATTTTCAATTGAAGGGAGTTAAGAGAATTTACTACGTTAGCAGAGATGGAATCAGTATTGATTGCCCTTGGTGTTAATGGTAATTTGTTTAAAATGTTATTGCTATTTAGTCACTTGTTTTGGATAATGTATGACGAGTTGTTCCATCATATCACACGCGAGTTATCGAGTCTGGTCTTCTTGCTCAATAATTGCCATTCTTTTATGTTTATGAAAACAGCAAATATTAATTTATATAATTATTCACTATAACTATATTTAAGTAGTTTTTAAGTATTTTTAAAGAAAAAGAGAAAATAATCAAGAAGTGAAATTCGTATGTCCTGTAAGTTAGAGAATAGCACATATATCTGACTTTTAGGACAAAGCATTATAAAAGATTACATTTATTTTCATCCTTCTTTTAAAATACAAATGAATACATTGCGTGTCAGATATTGTGATTTTACCTAATTCTGTGCATTACGGGGAAAAATATCCTGGCTGATGTGTCACGACGTGCACTACCTGGCGCATTAGTTTTGTTCAGACTTATGATCCTTCCATTAATATAGTTTAATAAAATATTTCAAAATGTAAGTTAATCAACAAAGTCGAAGTCGTATGCATAATCGATTAATATTTAATGCAGTCCTTTGTTCTCTCTTCTCTATTTACATGATTGGTTCTCGCTGTCAAAATTCATTTGGATTATTCATTTATTGATTTCAGTTTTGAGTGAAAGGTTTTTGTGTTTGTCTATTGTCAGTTTGAAATTCAGTTCTGTTTTTTGTTTTAATTGGTGGACTTATTTCTCGGATAGATGTAATGACCATTGAAAGCATGAAGAGTATAAAAATTTTCTCCCTTGTTTTTTCATAATGCTTACATGAACCATACAATTATTAAAAATTACTGAACGAAGATAATAAAAGGTTGTTTAGATAATGTTTTTGTGATATTTCTATCCAAATTTTTACATTAAGATTTATTAATCCAAACCTATTGCTCAGGGCTAAATAAAAGTAGTACATTTTAGTCTCATATTCGAAACTCACCAATTTGAAGCTTTAAACAAACAAAAAACTACTTTAATATTAATCTTTACTGCTTTAATTTATGCTTGGGCGGATTTCTGTAGCATACCCAGTGACAGACGAGGAGAACTGTACGGTAAGACTTAAAGCAATACCGCAAATACGCGTTTTCCACACACCGTTCCGTGAGAGGTGTGAGTGGCAAAAAATTGCCATGTGAATGGGCAAAAGAATACCCAAGCTCCAGATACATTTATCTCCCGAATAAAAATTAAAGTTACAGCGTGCTGAAAGTTAAGGTACTAAAATATTTAAACTTTAATGTATTAATAATTAAGATTTTATTATTGCGTTTCCATTTATGATTCAAAACAGCCTATCATTCCGTTTAGAGTAGAATTTCGGTCTCGCAAAGAGACTTATAAGCTTTCGAGACACACATTTCACTTGTGATACTATTTTTTGACGCTATTAACTCTGTGATTTCGGAGTTCGGAGCAAAGTTCAAAATTAATCTGTCTGATGAATTTTCAAATTACTAAGCAAATTTGAGACATAAATAAAATGAATTAAAAGAACATGTAGTAATAAGGAAATATGATTCGTAGTTGAGAGTTATTTTATAAAAATAAGTGAATGTGTTTGTGTATTCTTTTCTTCCAGGAATACATTCTAGATTAGCCTGTGTCATCCATACTCGATATTCGTCAAGTTAAGTTAATCTGATAAAAGTATAACTTCCTAACGACTATTCAATCGATTCGTAATATGATTTGACATGGCGTCAATATTTAAATAATATCACTTCTTTCAATGTTTCCGTGTGTGTTCTTCAGAATGAGTATGGTGAAATAAGCATTAAAACAAAGATTATTTGTCATTCATTAAAGTAAATAACTGAGGGAGTTTGATTACCCAGAACTTCGAATTTCGAAAACAGTTGTCGAGTGTTTATTCAGAAATATGTGAAAATTTACTTCAAAAGAAATTTGTGTAAAAATGAAAATTGAAAGTTTACCTAAATTATAGAAGAACAAGATCCCTACCATACGTGCCATCTCTATCTAGGAAACGTGTCTGTCGTTATTGTAGTACGATTGCCGTCCCCCCTCATCGTTCCGCTACTGCACCTTTTCACCATTTTCTTGAAATATTGTGTGAATGTTCTAGTTTAAAAAACATTTTGAGGAAACTCTGCCAAAGAAAACGTAATTTGTTATCCTAATTTGCAATCAACCTGACAGCAAACAAATTATTGATAGGAACCAATTGTTACAATTTTTTGGCTAATTCCAGATGATCGTAATAGTTCAGAAAATATAGATTGTTAGGACTCTGTTGTAAATCTAGTTTGTGGACAGTATTATTTAAAGAACATGGACTTCAAAAATTACTAAGGCATTTAATATTCATTTTGCATATGTTAAACGCTCTAAAGCAGGATTTGGGATACATTTTTAGTGTTTTCAAGCAATGGAGTTAGTTTGATGTATTGACAACCATTTTTCCTTTTTTAACTGAAGTTCATTGCAATATCCATTCATTAAACATTCCAATGTATACTGCACAAAGAGAAAATATTTGTCACAAACAAACACGAATATGTTTGCAAAACATGCTAGAGTGTTTAATATTTTCATGGAATTAATCCTTTTCACTTTTGTGGTTTATTCATTTGAAGCACGTATTCACTTTTCACATATTATATTTAAACCAGAGAGCACTGCAACCCAGAAGCAGAACCACTAGAGAAAGTTGGATGACAACACGAAAGCTCGTTATTATGATGCATTGCGGTCGTAACAAGTGTTCCCAGAGCATCGACCATGGTAAGCCACAGTATCTCTCTAGTATTATATCTACAAGTACCCATGTTTCAAAACATAGAGGGTCTTAACCTTAGAAGACATAAAATGTATAAAAGCACCGTCAGTGTGTCGTTTTTATACTTCCTGCTTGGTGTTTTTTTGCTTTGAGTAAATGACCCAATTTTCAAAGACCACTTGAGAATGGTATTTTTTAGTACAAAAGAAATAATTTTTTGTCTTCATATACTCCTCGAAAGTCGGAATTGATGTCCGTATGTTCACAATCCAACGACAGAACCTGAGACCGTTGAATTGTAAAATAACAGTATTTCGGAGTTGTGGTAAAATATTGTTGCCCATTTTTGAATTAGTTTCGTAAAAGAACACAATATTCTAGAATTCACAATTATTATTTCGACTTCCACATTTCCACTGTCATGCTTCCTTATGAACTCATATTACTCATCGTGTCGGACAACGAAATAACTGTGAAATAGGAGAAACTAAAGTTAAAAGATGATATGTGTATGAGATGCTTGACAAAAGGAGTTAAATATTTAAAAAATAGTAGTTGTAACCTTTTATCAAAGTAAAATCAATATGAATTACTTTGTCTTGAATGTTTGGTTAAAGTATTATTATTATTATTATTATTATTTCATTTTTTTGCTTCTCCTGCAAAATAACATTTTCTACAGTTGCGTCATTGTTCTACTGGATGAGCGATATGTCCTGCGATGTTTGGTCGCTTGTGCTTCAGACAGACCACCCATGAGACTCAGTACAAGAGGAAATTCTGGCAGAATAACTCTTGAAGACTGACTCAAAGAATTCTATGGTCAGTAGGAGGCGAATATTGCGAACCTGGTAGTGCAGAAGTATAAAGGAGAGAGGAGGGATGTATACCGATGAAAGAAAAGATGAGCGAGGTGTCTATTTGGAGCATGGCGACGGTGATGAAGCTACAGTTTAGGCAGTGGAAAATGAGAAATGAGAACTAAGTATCTGATATAATGAGGAATGTGCTATGTGACAGGCGGTGAATTTAGGCTAGTCATTTGATGAGGGTTATGTATTACGTGCTGGGTGTGTGATCTGTGCAGGGTGGATAGTTTGTGTTGGGTGGATGGTGTGTGCGACTGTTGGGTGGTTGGTGTGTGCTGGTCGTGTAGCGTATACTGGGGGTTAGTGTTACGAGGATGTTGATACGAACTGGGCCCTTCTGGACATCTGGTATGTTCAGGGGCTGCGGAGTGTACTGGAAGTTTGCTGTGATCATAGCGTATTCCGTGTCTGGAATGAGTGAAGCATCTGATAGTGAGCAAAAGGCGCTACTGTAAGTTGGGTTCCTACAATGAGCTGGGCGGTTGCCACCAGTGAGGCTGAGGCGTCTGTGGTCCATTTGCGCGCTGCTGGGAGTGCACACGCTTTCGTGGGAATATCGTTAGACTCCTTTTGTGTGTGCGTCGCCTCGTCGCGACGGAAGGCATTCTGCGACAAAGGACGGCACGCGCCCTGTGGGAGGGCGATGGGTGTGAGGACGGGCGGCGGCGTTAACATTGAGGGGCAGTATGTCGCCTCTCCCGCCCTCCCCCACCTCCTTGTTGCCACTCGGTCGGCTGCGTCATTCCCTTTGAATGAAGCTGTCCCTCAATGTTATAACGCCACTGTAATACGCAACGACCCCTTTATGAGGAGTTCGTTGCTGTCTGTGAGTCTGTTCTTAAATCCGTTTTTTCGACGTATCGTACGCCTGATCATTATTTTCCTGCCTTTCCATGTGAATGTCTACCCTTCCGACAGTATTTTCCTGGGTCTACCTAAATGTCTATCCTCCTATCACATCTCGAGCCAACAATTCTCACGCCAATCTACCAAAAGAAATAATCAAAAAGACGTAAAAGTATATTGACGTCTCAATTCAAATGTTGTATATTCTATTAAATACCCAATAACGCGAACTATTAGGACATGACAGAATTAAATTGCCCCTAACAACAAATGAAATTGATTTTGTTTTGAGAATTATTTATTAGCATGTCTAATTTTATTTATGCATTAAACAAAATCATAGACAGTAAATGAATTTTATCCTACTTTATCATTTAGTACATGTATCCATAGCAAAATTGAATGGCTTCTCATTTTTTCACCAATACATCAATTTTTTGTCGATTTTGGCAATATCTGTGGAAGTGTGTTTCAATATAACAAGTAAACCATAAAACACTCTTCATTCTTTTGTTTCCATGTACATGTTTTATAATTTGATGATCACTGACTGCGGAGGAATTTAACCACAACGAAAACCAAATAATTGGTGTCGTCACAATAATTATACAAAGTAGAGTCGTCATGGGAAAAATAGTCGTTGCAAATTTTTGCATACATAATGTATCAACATTTCTTTTCGATACTAGCTCCTATTTATTTTCAATGCAAGAGACTGTATGTATTGCAATGAAAACCGGGATAGGAAAGGGTACTGGAACCCGAAGAGCGTATCGTGTCTTCTACATTGTGTCCTTAGCTCATGCGTTTATTAAATCTTTCCATATGAATGTCTGTCAAGGAAAAACTTCCTCTCAGGTGGCCTTCGAGGTAAGATTCTGTTCAAAACAGAACTCAGGAAGGGTTCTGTTCTCACTCAAAATTCATTCTAGTGACCTGATTCTGAAGCAATAAATATTACCACTCTGCCATTTGAAGCGTGAAATATACCTGAGTGTGGTCATCAAACCTTTTCGTAGCTAATTTGTACAATATACTGCAATAGAAGCGGTGGTAGTAAACTATTTTGAAATTATATTTAATTAGTTTGAACATTTATAATATTTCCTTATTAACACGCTAGGGAATGAATAAGATCATGAAGAATACAAACTATTCCAAATGATTCATCAACTAAAAACGCAAAAAGATAATTAGACCGCACTAATAATTGTAAAATTGATTGACTTAAAATAAATGGTAATGATAAATACCTATTTTGATTTGTTTATTACTTTCAAACTTTCATGATTTCGTATTTGCGTGATACTGTGGAGTACGCAGATCAGTTTAGGTAATACTGATATAACTCTACTCTCTTTACAAACATTTTTCTCCGATCTCTAATTTAAAAGATATTATGTAGTTGTTTGCATTATCTCATTCTTCTATATTCCAACATATAGTTAAGAAATTTTATTGTAATTATAAATGTACTTTCTTACAATCATTTCCGTACCCAGTAACTTAAGATTTATAGCAATGAAATTTTTTATTCATTATATGGCTCTAGTCGATATAGTATATGTACCTTACGAAGGTGTTAATTACAAATTACTCAACACAAGTGAATGTATGCGGAATTCCACAATACCACAGGAATGTGAAAGAAAATTGTCAATTACAATTTTGTAACCATTACGTGTTTACACATTCCCTAAAACATTCCTGAAAACTTGTTTTCTCACTCATTGGAAACATAATGGAATGGAATACCGTTATTGAGACATTCGAAACGAATATTTTGAAATCCAGTATCATAATGAGGACGGCTATTATCCTAAAATTTCAAATTTTTATCGCTCTTCGACAAATGTGTACTAAACGAAAGTAAGAAGATACCATATTTATAAAGTAACTGAAGTTGCTTTTCATGAACTACGCGAGTGATTTCAAGCTGTACATAGATCTTTATAAGACTTCTAATGAATGATCAAGGAGTGAGCGCGAAATAAGGAATATTTTCATCTACTGAAAACTTGTTTAAAGTGGTCTACCTTTCATATAAAAATATACCAAAATGTAATAGCTAAAGAACTTTCACTTCCGTTGATGATATCTAATATTTCACGCCATATTATTTAAAAAAATGCATTTTGAAGTAAAAAAAATACTTCCCCAGTGCACCAGGATTGGTGCATCACACTAGACTGGAATTTTTGCTTTAGATAAGAAGAGATAGAGGTTAAGGAGACAGCTAATAACGATTATGCGACGACTTACACGAATAAAGCAATCGAGAATGAAGGGTGAGGAATAAAAGAGATCCGCAGTGCGTGCGTAGAATGTTGACTCGTAGCTTTCCTGTCACTCCTCTACGTTCAAACATTCATTCCTCGCTCCACGTAGTTTATAGTACATTGCCATTCCATCGCACATGCGAATCCTACTACTCCATTGCACTAGAGTACCCTGAAATAGACATTAAACACTTTAATGCCTGGTGGGCATGACGCTACAGAATGTGATATTTCTGTCAACCCAAATATCACTCGTGTATGCGGGAGAAAAGGAGAAAGGGTAACAAGTACAGAAACAAGAAATCTATGACGGTGTTTCTATATTTTTTCATTATCAATTATGGTGTTAAATCAACTTTATGCGTCTCCTGTAAAATCATGTTTTTGGCTCGTAGAACGCTTGCTATTTATATGCCTCAAATAAGGGGAGGAGATTCATTAAGAAAGGCGACAGTCTTGTAGCTCAAAAATGAACGTGACGTAACATATTGAATGAATGGAAGGAAATAGCATCCTGAATGTATCTTATCTGAATATTTTGTGCGTGTATTTAAACTAGTCACATAACGCCGTCAAAAGATTTCGGAACTAATAGGCATATTGGTGAGAGAATGCAAAGTCATGAAAGGTATGCAAGAATGTTATAATAAAAACGTTTAAAGTCCCTCCGATTGCTCTGGGTTAGCGTGCTCACTTGCCACGGATATACCCCGGGTTCTATTCCCGGCGGGGCCATTTGTAGTTTTTCACTTCTATATCTCAGTTCATAATGCTGTGATGATTGAAAAGTTAACCCTCTACGGCTTACAACCGCAGTTGTAATACTTGGATACGGCGGCCTTAGTAGCACTCGTCATCTTGGTCCTTAGTTTGCCGAAACGAGAAGTACACAGAAAAGCGTTTAAAACCACAAAACACAAATAGAAAGCGAAAACGTATTTCAGATGTTCTTATATGCAAATTACTTCCACAGAATATAAAACTGACTGAATAATGAAGAAGCAGATGATGAATACACCAAAGAGTTGAAATAAACATTAAAACGCAACGAGAAGGCAATTTACGACAAGAAACAAATTTTCCGCGCAGGACAATACACATTAGTGAACATTTGATTGGGACAACTATAAAATGTTTAAGATATTTACGAAAGAAATTTAATAAGTTATTAGCATTATTAGCATTTCATTAAGAAGATAGCAAGGGGTTTTAATTCTATAAATCTCCTTACGACACGATTGGGGAGAAGGAGAGTTAGATTTTTTGATTGTTAACTAGGCAGAAGTGGTAAATGAGTACTGACAGCTACAGGTGGAGCGAGGTTAGGTGTGCTGATGACTACTCACGTTCTAAACGACTGTGTATCGAGAGGTAGGACGAGGAACGCAGCAAGTACGTTCGTTCCTTCCTGCCGGACGCGGTTTCCGAACGCAGCCACGCCGCCCGATTCCTTTGGTTCTTCCGTATTTCTGCTCTTCCGGAAACGGAAGGACGCAGAGTGGTAAGAGAGAAAAGAGGGCGGCGTTTGAACGCGCAATTCTTTGCCGACCTTTTCGCTGCCTTTCATGTGCGCACTCTTTCCCCTCCCTGCGACACCCCTCCTGACACTCCCGTCCCCGCCGCGCGCCGATTTATATTCAATGGCACCCCTGTCTGTCGCGATCCTCCATCAAGCGCTTTCATCCGACGACTACCTCCCGCTCCGTTTTTCTTGCAGGCGCCGCGCCTCAAAGCGCCATCGCCTTTTTCAGGAAATGTATTCGAAACGCGGTAATGGAATGTTTTGCGGAGCCGCTTTGCAAGGATATGTGTTTGTGCAATGGACTTCGCTTCCAAGTTTTGTGTATTCTTTCGCGTTTTGACCCAAATGCTTCTATAAAATCGGATGCTCCTGTGCACTGAAGTGTGTCCCGACTCGAGTCCGGCGGTAAAATACGCTATTGCTTCTGTGACTGGGACACATCTCCCGGAATGGTGGACGCGTTTTATTTATTGAAATACGGTTAATATCCGATCACTTTACTTTCAGTAGAGCAGATATAACTGCTAGGAAAAAGACCGATGCACGGAACCTGTGAGATGAACTGAGTCGGAAGAAATAAGCTGGATTGATGGTCTGTCTCTAATTCACGACGCACATCTGTTGATTTCTATTTTTGCCGCTCATAAATCGAGGTCGTAAGTTCCAGACATCACCGGCGCGTGGCGAATTTGCCAGAGAGCGTCAAGTGCATTGCTCCAACCTCAAGCGTGCCTGCGTTCTGTCTGTGCCTATTTTCTATCCGTCCTGTCTGTTTGTGTAGCTTCATTATCCTCTGAACTCATTGAAAAGGTAACCATTCAAAAACATATCATATGAAGCTGAAATATTACAATGTACTGTTGAAAAAAGTTTCAATTTTATTCAAAGTTTGTGTATTTTAGTCATTTTAACATCTCGACTCCGAGAAAGAAACTAGACCTATACGCCGCTTTCCATATATGTTCAAATAATATGCAAAACTAATTACAAGAATGCATCACCTAAAAATTATCGTGAACAATTACTTCGGTTCTCCAGATACATCCACTTCTGTTCTCCAGATACATCCACTTCTGTACCAAGTCCTTGACGTAAAAGTGACCAATGAACCCGAAGCGGCTGAGTAATTTAAATGAAATATTGCAAAAGAGAATTTGCGATATGGGCATTCTTTTTGCAACAGAGAAATCAAACTAATTCTTTCGAGTCTTATTGTAAAGAGATTTGTAAACTCGTTCTCTCAATAAATCATGTTTGCCAATTGAACGAACATTTTCGGCAATGTTTCTATTCTGTTGTCAGTACTTTACTTGACTAGTTACAAAAATTTCAGAAACCTGAGGAATACTAAAGCTTGTTTAATGCCGAGGTGATGATTCTGAATAGATTGCGCGGGCATTGATGAACATTGATTACGTTATTTTACTCATTTGCCTCAGTATCGTTGGAAGGCATAAAAATGTGAGGTGAAACTCACCTTCTCAAAGCATTGAGGTACTCCAACATTTTACATCGGAAACTCGTACGGCTGAATAATGATCAAGGTCAGTCGCAATCCTCTTCAGAAAAAACATATTTTTTGTGCAAATAACTACATTAGAAACAATCTAATTATATAAGTTAAATATCTATGACGTGCCTCACATGGTAAAATAGTCTTTCTGAATACTAGAATTTTATTAGTAGTATTTTCATTTTTATGATTGACATTTAAATTAGGAGACTGGTTGCTTCCGTCTGACGATATTCAAAATTGAATTGACAATGAATATTCAGTAACAAGTACAGATACAAGTGAGACTTTCTTTCTCTCACTTTTATGTTAGTGAACTTACAGAGAAGAAAAGACTTGGATGATGTGTGAATGAACGACTTAGGGTCTTCAGAACAGGGCTGTGTGAGGCCGACCGACTCCAGCCACCACAGTTCGCGACCTGCTGGCCCGCGCTCGAGTATCGATCGTGCGATCTCTCGAGAGGGAGCGCGAGAGCTGAGGCACGTTGCTGCCCCTTATCATTCCCTCCCTGCACACACAACGACCCCTTTCAATTCCTCGTTTCTCTTCACCATGACTCTCCCCCCTTACAATCCTATCTGCTTCCTCTTGCACCCTGACACATTTTCATCAAAGTATCATTTCTAAGTTCCTTCTTATGTCCTTCCGTCTCCTTCTCGTCTCATATTCCTTAAATTTTAATATTCGTATTTCTTTTTAGGAATGTGCGACATTCATCTTTATATTTCACTCTTTCCTCCGGTCTTTTCTTTCTCTATATTTTAGTTCTTCTCAATTTTCTCCTTAAGATTCTCCTTTCTCCAAAAGTTCTTTTATTGAAATACCCATATGTCATGTATACCCTTTAATGTCTACAACTCATTCAATTATGGACTTGCATAATTCGATATTAATGCTTCCCGCTGTGCTCCACAATAATAAAAATCATTCCCATATCCCTGTAGAACGATGTTTAACGACCATTTGGGTGGACTCTCCCACACAGTACGACTGATCACAGACGATTATGCATTATCACTAAGCTAGCGCTGGTGCGCGATGGTCTTGTTGTTCGCGACAGCCGCTCGAGTGCTCCATGCAGATCAGTGTCTCGGGGGATGCTGTGTCGAACACGACAGTCCATTTCCTGCGTGCAAGAGTGGATTCTCATTCCCCTGGGTGGGGACAGTGACATAGCCGGACCAATGCACACTCTGCACGTAGTGGGAAGTACCTCAAGAGGGTCTCACGACCACCACATCCGTTACAACCTCCGACCGAACTACTCCCAAAACAACTTTCGATCATCCTATTTACGTGTGTATCAGGATTTTATCTTTGTAACAAGAGCTGACTCCTACACACGTAGAGAACGTTTCAGGTCGCGTTTCTCCGACTTCGTGTGATGTCAAAGCGAACCGAAGAGAGAGACTTCGAAGTAGTTTCGAGATGACATATGATTTTTGACAACGCGTACAAAATTCTTCAGTTTGACAGGACAGGAGGCTTCATGAGTACCGATGAGGACATTTCTCGAGTTTGCTCGGCGTTCCTCTCGTGTCCTCTGGACATGTGTAACCTCCGCTACCGCCCGCGCTGTCCCCTCTCTACTCACCGTGCTCACCACCGCCATCGCGTGCTCTCTTTTGGCGCGCGCACATTTGCATATTAAGTCGGGAATTTCATAGGGAGCATTCCTGCGTGGATTGCGGGCGGCGCGCGGTATGCTTTCGCGTCGCGAAGATCCACCCCCGCGTCGCCCGCGCGTCGCCCCCGCAATCTGTGTAGCATTCCGCGCGTCTCCCATCGAACAGCTTTACTCCAGAGACGGAATTCCGTTCCCGTGGCGGTGGGGGCGCCAGAGGCGGTAAAGTCGCCAAACGGACACGGTGGTCCTCCGGCGGAGACCGGCATAGGGAAGCGAGGATGGGCACATGCGCGGAAGAAGCCAGGTCGGCCTCCGCAGGAAAGGAGAAAGGGACCGGTTTGCGGAAGAGGGAAGGTGCAGCGGTGTGTGCCCCGGAATGTATGGATTTTTGCAGTGCGTCCCTGTGGCTGGTGAAAACGACTGTGGCGGATGGCTGGTCCAAGGAGTGCAAGTGGCAAATCCTGGCCTTCGACATCGCGCAGTTGTCGAATGGAGTATAAAGTTCGGTAAAAACAAGGCGTACATTTCCCACTTCAATTTCTATTGAAATTTAGCTTCAAAAGCACTTTCAGTACAAGTCTTACATCACTCCCATACTTCCATCAGAGAAACATATTAAATTAAAAATATGGTCTAAAACTATCAAATTTAACTTCACAACTGTAATGACTATGATGAAATCTAACTGAATTTTCTTGATCTTTCGCACAACGCCTATGTCTCTGCTACTTCACAAACGTAACAGTACGAGTAATATATGTTTAAAATACTCTCTAACAAAAGGCGTCCTCGAGTTTGAGACACTCAAGATACCTGCATGTAAGAAAAGAAAATTTATTATTTAATAGAAACCAGTGAACTGTTTCTATCCTTCTATTGCTCTCATTATTTTTTCTCTAGATGTCGATATGGTGGTGTGAAAGGTAACACGAGCTCTTGAGCCAAAGGTTGTAGCTATCAATCCTTCGTAAGGTTTGGATATTCATAAATGGAATTTCATCCTTCATGTAATTCAACCAATCACATCACGCACCACATTGTTCATCAGGCTGGCGGAGATCTTTGTAGTTCAGCAGGAACTCTTTGTATTACATCGTAGGGGTGGGCATCGGGACAGGTCGGACGGGTTTCCAACCGAACCGAAAACAACCCGATCCGACCTATTCGGATCTAACTCTTTGGTCGGTTCCGGTCAGTCGGATTGAGTCGGATTCGGCTCGGTTCGATCCGACTCGGATTTGTCCGAATTAAAACCGATTCGACTTTTAACCGAATTTAACGGAATGAGGACTGAACATAAATCAGCATTAAATTAATTTGATTTCTAATAAATTGTAAGTTTTGTAAACACTAGTAAGCGTAAATAATGCAGTTTTAAACAGAAAATTAAATTAATTTGTCCAAATTTGAATATTTTTTCAATTAGTTTTATGAAATATAAATAAATATTAAATTAAAATAAAATAGTGGAAGTATAAAGCACGTAACCCACGTAATGAAATATATATTAAAACAGAAATTGATTTAAATAGTCAATGTTTTATTTATTGTTGTATAGAACATAAACATATTTTAAATGAAAATGTTATATTTTTCACGCCCAAAAGATAAAATGTTATTGTTTTAACAAAAAAATAAATTAAAAAATCAAAGTCTAAAAAATACAGCAAATGTTTATGTAAGTAAATTGGCCCAGCTGCACAGTCACCAAATAAGCGTGCAAGTTACTCTGCAAAAGCAATAAGAATGTAAAATAAATAAAGTGTACTATTAATGAAAAATGTTAGTAATGATACAATAAAAATGTTTTGTATGAGTACCTGCTTTAAGTGCGAAACCTTCTCCAATTTCTATATTCAGATAAAATTCATCGAGTACTGATAATCCAACTTATAACCAAGTCTGAGTGCAAACAAGTGCTTCAACAATAGATGATGTCAACCAATATATGAAAATTAATAACCGTACCCGAATCTGTAGTTATATAATCAGTATTACTACTTGCTCCTCTGGGCGCTTCAGAAGAGGACGTATACCATGAATGAGTTACCTATGTATGCATAACCCTTTATTATGAACCCAATAACCTACATCCAATAACGTTTCTTTCAAATATTTTCTTTAGCAGAAATAACTCTTTTTCGTATGGACTACAGAGATGTTTTATTTACCTGAACTATACAATACTGCTACAACGATACTATAAAATATAGTGTTTGAGTGACAATATAATATTTGTTTATTTGGTTAAATACTTTAACAGTGAAATATTCTATAGTCAACCGTTAACATTAAATTACAATTGTAACAGTTAATTTTTTCATGTATGTTATTTTCGAGAACTTCATTTTGGAATTTTTATTGTTTTAATATTTCCGTAATACAATACGGAGAACGGAAGAAGTAAGATGAAAATGAAATTTATTTAGGTCTACAGATTACGACAGTTTCAGTTAACATATGAAAATACATTGTTTCAAAGACGTAGTTAGTTAATTTCGGTTCAGATTTTAACTGACTTCACAACCCGAAACCGACCCGACGTAAATCGAAAATTTTTTGATCTGTTTCGGTTGGGTCGGTTTATTTGACCACCCCTATTACATAGAAACACATTGAAGAGAGATGTGTTGCACGTTGTTGTTAATAAGAAAACTATCTACAGTTTTGCCTGAGTATAGATTTTGCTCTAATTGCAGTGTATTTAATATGTTTCATGTGTTCACCAATGAGCTCGCGGATAGAAGTAAAAGAAAAACACACCTATAATTATTTTTGGAATTTAGGTGTAGTGCCTCCATATAATTGAACGTTATTTTCTGAAGTATGTATATAACTTCCCCTATGGAGTTGTCGGGACAATAAAAAATAATTCGAAACTTAAAGTTGATGATCAATATAACAGCAACAGCATACTCAATATATAATTCAGTGTATTTTCTATTTTGGTACTATTAATTCAGTGAAAGAGAAATCATAATTGTTGGAAAGACTACAATATTTAATATAGACATAGATTAGGTTAGATCATAGCATACATATCTGGTATAGTTCATACCAGATATTAAGTTAGTTCAAAACTGAGGAAGACACGCTGACGGATATATTATCAATGATGCAGCATGATGGAGCTTCGACAGGAATAAATCATCTATTTGCCCTCTCAAAACAATCAAAGAAGGGATCTGTCTTTAATCTAAGAAAATGGAAGCGATGGAAAATTCTTCCCATCCCTTTGCAAGAGCTTTCAGGGAGAGAGCTAAATGTCTCCAGCATTTTCTTCGTCCCTTCACAATTGCTGTGTTGGGAAGAAAGATGGTATTTTCTACACAATGCATTCATGTCTTTAGATGTTCCTTTTGTATTCATGCTTGATGATGTTCCTTTCAAGATTTTCCCAGAATTTACCTTTGTCTGTGTCTCTCTCGCTCACTCTGTCGTCCTCGCTTTATCTCGAAATAGAGGGGTCATACTCTGGAAATAAAGAGTTGTCAGTTACATGCTTCTACATTTAGTTTTGTTTCTTGCAAAAGGGATCTTTTCTACAAAAAAGTGTTTATAATTATGATAATAAAACTTGAATATTTATCAAAATCAGACATGTCTACAAGGGCGTACCCAGAGTTCTATTTTGCACCTACATATTAATATACGTGACTGACGCAGCGAAGGCCGAAGAGGTTCGACCAACATGTGAGTGACGTTTTTGTGTTTCTTTGTCTATATTTTATTATCTGTTCACGTTTTAATTACTCGAAGACAGTAGTGTCTGTGTAAATATGTGTATATACTCGTAAGTATAACTTGAAAAATGTTGAATGTATATCTTAATATGTTGAAATATGTGTATACGGAAATCTTTAAAATAAATCTGCACTACTGTCTTCTTTAAATGAAAAAGTTTTAAAGTTAATGACAAATAGAAAGAAAATCACAAAAATTATTCACACATGACGAAACCGTTTAGGCATCCAACCTTCGTCAGTCACGCAGATAATATGTATTGTTCGTACTCACGTATGTATGTATGTATAATTTTTGTATGAACAATATATATGTTGGCTTTTATATACACATGTTTGTGAGTATTAACATACAAATATTCGAAGAAATACAAAAAGGACAATTTCCTCTTAATATTGGGGGTGGGGATTGATCCCTCTAGATACGCACGTGATGTCTACAATAATAAATTTATTTCATGCGACACTTCTGTTCAAAAAGCGTTCAACGTGATAACCAGGGCTTAATTTTCGGGCTACCAGAGCAAACTGCGATTCTATTATACTCAAAATGATTGAAAATACACGTACTTGTTTAAAGATATTTTTTTTGTGCAATGTAAATCCTAATACTTCTATGGCAATTTTAGAGAGAGCTCATAATGAGCGATTGGGAAGTCCGAAAAAACGAACGCCCCGGATAAAGTGAATACGTTCCATAGAGTCTAAAATACTCATCATCCATCTTCACTTAATGAGTAGCCACCAGTTTAGAGAACAGCTGAGTCAAGTTGCGTTCGTGACACGACGAATTGTTTTCACGAAACGAAGATAAAGCTAGGCATATGTTTTGCTAATAATCATAAATTTATTCGTTTGGCTCTCACAATTTGTAAGTTAATTTTCATTTTTATGCAATGCAAATCACTTGTCGATTATGTTACATATTAATGAACAATAAATAATTTTTATGTTAATGCGTCAAGATGATTCTCAGTAGACAGTTGTTTGGTTTACACGTCAGAACAAGATATTACAAAATACTCGAGCTGAGATAATATTTTGAAAGAAAACTATATGAAATTATTTTCCTTCAGTACACTTTTATTCAGAGTTAAAACCTTTTAAATGTGAAGAGTGTGATCCGTGATTTCTAAAAGGAATGATTATTCTGTTTAAGAAGTAATTTTTTTCTTTGCGACATATGTGACTGTTTCTTTTCAGATGACTTTTTCATTTTAAATTTATTCCATTTCCATGATTTCATTCTTCCTACGTAGCATTAATTTTGTAAAGTTTGTTATTCTTTGTGCTCAAATATTATGTGTATTTTTTATCGAACTGGAACTGACACGTGTATTTAATAGATTGAAGCTCATTGATTTTGAAACAACTAAAAATAAAGATAATCCAACGAGAGGCTTTAATTTTGGCAATTCGAAAAGTGTTATCATTTCACGCACAATGAATAAAACCAGAACATTTAGGATCATGTGAGCGATGTAATAATGTAATGCGATTTTCAAAATAAAGTCTATTGGAAATACATTTATGTTTACGCAGTTTTTAATATAATGGCCAATGACTCGCATTTACCAAGAAATTAATTCTGTACTGATAATGAAGTTGCTTTGTGTACAGCCAACATCCGAAAACTGATGCCCGTATCCACGTCAAACAATTTCTTTCATGTTCTGGAAAACTTGCTTCGAGGATCTTCGAAGCGTGATTAAATATATTCCTTCAGTCATGTTTGTGCTGGAGACAGGTAATTTGTGAGGCGGCGCGCGGCGGTTCCCAATTTGACATTGTTACTTATCTCGACACGGGAAATTTAATGGGGAGTTTATCGATCTGGAAGCATGATGGAAACTGCTTCCGAGAAAGCGCTTTCTGAGAGAGGGGGAGACAGCGAGAGGAAAATAATTATATGCGCGGGACATTGAAGACGAAGTGCCCTCTCAGCCAGCAGCAAAGAAGACTCGCGAGGTGTTGCGGGCTTTGTCCCTTGCCCCACCCTACCTTGCCCCCATCCCGGAACAACCCCATCACGGGTCACCACTCCCGGCGCGCCATGCCATCAAAGGCAGACCCGGAGTCGTGTAACCTTAGAAAGCTAAAGAGGGACGGGGCACCTCGCTATTTTATTTGCGTTTTTGTGTATATGGTATATCTCGTTACCGCTACTTCTTTGATGTTCTGAAAGACCGTAAAATACATAATTCGCAGACTCACTGTCTGAAAGCGGATGAAACGGGACTTTCATCTTCTTAGGTCGGTAAGATGCACGTCCCGTGCTTGCTGATACGCCCAGAGTGGGTGGATCTGGATGGATTTTGAGGGGTTCCAGATGTGAATGAAAATTTGATATGAAAGAACTTCGTTCATCTCTTGTAAATGTATTTCATATGGTAGTGGGAAAATAGTGTTAGTGAAATAAAACTCCTTTGATTTTGAATCACTCAACCAATCCAAGGAATGAATCATCTTTAATCGAGTACTATAATACGTTTCTGTTTTGATTTCTGTGCGCTGAAAATATATTAATTACTACAAAACATCAGTAGAAAATAGACATTTTTTTGTTCTAAATGAGAATACCGAATTGATATTCCAGTTATCATCAGAAGTTTTATCATACATGTGAAAACTATTTAGCGCAAATGGAGATTAACATCACAACAATCGCACCACGACGATTCGGGTATTTGCCCCAAGCTTACCTTTGCCCCACGCTGCCCTATTCATCGAAACTTTCATTCATACAATTGGATATATTGCATTTCTAAATGCAAGGACATCTGTTCCTGTTTAACTCAGCAGCTTGGTGGCAATTTGTCGCCTACTACACGGTTTAGGTTGAAGTTGTTACACAGATGCGTTAACTTGTTACAGTTGGCACTTTCTCTGAAAGGAAGGCCATTCACTCCCAAACGAAGTGATTCCCTTGAGAGCACATCGCTCTAATTCAATTCCCGAGTTAATTTCTGAATTTGTGAACTAGAGGCGAATGTATCTGGAGGACCGACGGAACCAATCCATTTCCAGAGGGCTAGAAACTGAATAGAGTTTCCGTGAAAGTAGAATTTATATACTGAATGTTTCAGTGAGAACGACCACCTCAAATATCTCCTAAATGGTTAAAGATATCGAAGTGCAGTTTTCACTACGTGATATGGGGTTAATGGTTTGACGTAGTCAAATGAATTGTAGCTCTTATAGTTGCAAAGAGACATACTATATTTTTATTTTGCTTTAAAACCCAAAGGAAAGACTTAACACATTGACACAACATTTACTGAATTTGAACTAACAGCAGCGTAACAAAAGTGTAGCGAATTTTAACTCCTTTCCCTAATGCAGAGCATGGATGCCTTACGTCAGGGCGAGGTCTTCGGGCTCTCCGCGTTTTTTTTGTCGGTATATTCAAATATTCTTAAATCCAAATATTCTCTGTCACGCTGAAATGCTGAAATTCAATAAATATTAAATTATTGAATTCGTTTTCCTTGAGGGTTTTTAAAGCACCACTGAAAAATTTACATAGTTACCATATTTTAAAATCACTGTTCAGTAAAAATACCAATATCCTAATCTCTAAATACTCGAATCTATTTTAGAGGTGAAATATGTATACATGCATGAATACATGTGCAATAAAAATGTTACACCGAGAAAATACGAGAGAGCGACCTTGAACTTCCAGATCTTTGGTATTACAGTTAATGAAAGTAATAAAGAAAAACGACCTGAGTTTTTAACAGACCGTTTAATTTTGGTTCAAATGAATGAAATAAATGCACGTCACAATTTCGAAAAAAAAACAATTCTAAGCATACAAAAGAACACCACGGTTTGTCTCTAATGTGAAACTATATCTTTTTTCTCAAAATACGCTTTTATTACATGATTTACTTGAGAATTCGTTCCGAAAAGCTTTTATTCCTAAAACACAAATTTAAACGTCTCAAGCCTGTGACTGAAATGTTAAACGCCAACTTGTTTTTTCCTTCTTTAATTGGATGAATAAATATTCTCTTCTTCGTGGGATCAGAGAAACAACATTTACGGACTTGAATACACAGAAGTCTTTCTGTGAACATAAGTTGGAACTACAGTATTTTTAATTGATGTAAATCGAGAACTAAGTTTTGAAGAATTCATTTCCCTGAAATTTGGTTTTGGAGAGAAGTATAATTATAGACCAAATTCAAATTTCATGGAAAAATGACAGATTTTAGCACAAGCCAGTTCGGTACCTGTATCTATAAATAATATTAATATTACATAAGGTGATGTAACCTTCGAATGTCTTATAGTCAATAAATACCTTTAGAGATCTTGGAAAGAGTAGAAAAGAACTTTGTGTTGTATCATCGATTAGCAGATAGTTATTTGAGAGGAGGTTATTCGTTTACTCAGATTATTCGGACCGTGAGATAACGTGTCCTGAAGTTTTGAAAAGACATAATTATTTCTGGGGTTCCCCGGCAAAACTAGTCTTATTATTTTTCTTAAAAATGGAACCACCTCCGAAATGTAATAGTTTATTTTTCTCTGCCATCGACGTTTCCAAGTGCAGAGTAATATTCTTACAGTATTTTCATGTTTCTCAAAACACTTGTACTAGGGGTATTAACACATTTATATTTATTTTCATACGAATACTATGCTTGAATATAATGTGCATATTTTCACTTAAGACACAACTTTAAGTGAAAAAACAAAATAGTTTCATTAACATCGTTGGAGCCCAGTCCTAAAAACTATTCAGAAATATTTTTTCTTTTATTGGTAGGAAGATTGATTGCTTATTAGTATAGGATAAGTACAGTCAATCACCTTTTACCTGGCATGAAAAACGATCGCTTACACTGAAACACATTAAGGATTTATAAGTAAAGCTCAGTCATCTATTTTATTTATCACGAGAAACGCAAAAGCATTTTCTTTTATCGATAACTGAAATGCATGTTATGAGCCGGAGAAAAAGACACACAGGTTACATTTTACTTTCTCTCATGCCATGTTTTCATTCCGTGTTATTATCAACATCCAGCACGAGCCATCAATTTACGTTTGCTGCATTAAATGCGGGGAGGGAAAGCCTCTGTCAAAAATATGGGAGAGTTATTTGATGCAAATGCAGGTGCGGCAGGTTGCGTGCAGTTCTTGGGTCTCCACTCGTGGTGAGGGAAGGCGCAAAAAATTTCCCTTGCGGAAAACGCAGCAGGGTTCAGCGGCCCTAATGTATTCGACTTCCCTCCTGCGAACCACCTTATTCTCTCGGACGAACAGAAAAGATAAAAAGAGTTCCCTTGTTCTAACAAATGTTGTATGGTTTCCATTTATTTTAATAACAATGATACACCTGTCAATATAATGAAGTGACATTTTTCAAGTAAAACGCTTTTTTTAATGTCACTAATCCTATTGACCGGTGTATCATTGGTAATAACATGAATGGAAACCTTGCAAAGTTTGTAATTGAGCTCTGATTACCTCAATAGAACGAAGTAACAGTTTCCATGTGGACAATTATCCAATCATGATTCCCTGTAAATATTTGCTCGACCCTTGTGAAGCGATCTCAAAGATACATCTCGAGAGGACGAGTATCATATCTATAAGATTGTCTGACACCTTCGCTTATCAACATATTGATATAAACAAAATAAAAGGTTTCAGAAAAAAATGAATAAAACTTAAAACGAATTATTGTTAATATATTGTCATTGAATGACTATTTCAATTTCACTGAAAGCATTTGTATGATAAATGGATTTATAGTGTGGTCGTTAGGGCGTATTAAGCCGCTTGCCAGATGGGGCAACATGTAGCATTGATTTGCGATAGCCAGAACAAAAAGGTCTGATCTATATTTCCTCATTTTGATCTCATCATATTAAGTACATGGAAAACACAACATGATATCTATTATTCAGTGTATTGACTAAATTTGAATAATCAGAAAAGTCAATATTCATATATCAGCGTTATTGACAACGTCTGAACATCATTACTTCAATAGAAGACCAATATTCAATAGAAGAGTCAACATGTGACATTTGGGCATTATTAAAAGGGAAATGGGATCATGAATTTGGGGAATTTCATTCATAGTTTGAAATATTTCGCAACAGTACTCTAGATCTTTACACGTTATTGCTAGATGAGAAAATAATGAGAAAAGACCTCGTGCATTGTTACAATTCCTTTATTTCTTGCTCCTTCACAAACGCGGGGACATCTACAACCGTCGCAGCACGTTGCTGTGTGCCGTTGCTCCCACCTCTCCCCGCCGTGTACTCATAGTCGCGCTTGGGTCGTTCAGTCTGTTCCAAGTCCCCTCCTTTCACCCCCCGCCACGTTTCGCGCGCGTCCAATTGATTTCCACGTCTAGTAGGCCTTCGCCCCGTTCATCCCGCCACCACCGCCAACCCGCTGCGGCGTGCGCGCCCTCCTGTCCCCTCTGAGAGAGGGAAGCCAGCATATGGCGCCCCGCCACTGCCCTCCTCCACCCCTTCTCACTTTCTCCCCCCCCCTCTCCCACCACATTCCCCGCCGCCACCGGATCGAACTGTGCTCCGAAGGATCGACGGCGCTGCTGTTTACGTCTCACTGGAATCTGCGTTCACGCGAAGCTCCAAAACAGAGATGGGCGAGAAACAGTGCTTCCGTGAGTGGGATGTAAGCGCCGCGTTTTGTTTTCTACTTTTCTAAGCGATTTATCACCGTCAAATGTAATGAAATGAATATCTTCCTTTGCGTCGTATGTTTAATTTCTCGAGTAAAGGACGGCGGTTAAGTCGACCGAAAAAGAAGCTCCGGGAATTTTGGTAAATCGCGTTATTTTGGATAATCTAACTCCCAAAATACTAATTTTGACGTAAGAACGATTCAAATTGGGTCGCCGCATAAATGCATTATGTTTTTGTTATTTATGTTTCCAAATTATGGACTTTTTTACCTGGAAATAGGACTTAGTCCCCAAGAAACGATAATAAATTAAACATTTATATGGATTATAAAAAAGCACGGAATTTTAATCATATGTATTTCTTTACATTTCCTTACTCATTTGTGTAAACAAGAAGCAATGGTTTACGTTTTACAGTGTTTAATGCTTGCTTGCAAAACTTCGTTTAAATAATCTATTTTTAGTATTATTATTGTTGTTATTTCAGAAAAGGAAATGTTTCTCTCCGTGAGCGAGAGCGGGCATAAGTACATCGCAGAACCCTTCTGATTGTGTCTCAAAAAATGGTGAACCAAAATGTAACAATTTCACCTCTTTTGTGTCTGATTCTCTTTTCTTGTAGGTAGGCAGTCGGTTCAAAATTGGAAGAAGAGATCGTATTACTGTCACTGTTTTTCTTGTGTAAAGTGTTTTCGACCTATGACTACAATCAGTTTTGGCTCTATGCTGAAAATGATGGCAAGTGCTTTGGCAAATGCTTGGCTAGAACAGATGATGGTTCTCATACGATCGAAAAGACCTTAAAGAAGAATTAGTATGGACACTAAAACAAGATCTTTGGCTTCAAATTCCCTTTTGATGAACATAATTCTTAAATATCCAGAGGTATATCCTTCGTTACTGGAGTAATTTGGATGAAACGTTTGTCTGTGGTATTACGTTGAATTACGAGCCAGACCGACTCGAAATTAGTATCGTTTATCCTAATATGTATGTTTCATATTATCTCTGATGATGTTCGCGTAGCTGACTTCATAATAAATGATACATTTTAAATTACAGATATGGCGACAGTGGGTCGGAACCAATTAATCCACAAATTTCCCTGTTATATCTGATAAAACACGCCATATATATTCAGTAAAAATTCGTTTAATCGAAAGTGTATTAAGGTAATATGAGTGACCTGGCGACTGTTTTCATGTGTCCTGATTTTTTAAAATAAATTAATAAACTAGTTAATTATATAATGTTGAATGAAAATGGGAGACGGAACCGGGGTTCGAACCCCGGTCCCGTCTCCCATTTTCATTCAACATAACATAATTAATCTGTTACCTGGCGGTGAGGTTCACCGCAATCTAAGAGATTTCTATATAATAAACTAGTATCAATGAACTCGTCTAATAAAATTTGGTCCTTGCAGGGGGAATATTTGAATAAATCAATCTTGCATTTGTACGGTTTTTTAGATGAAGCCTCTGAAGGGACGGTTTCATTGTTTCTATGTTAACGGTATAATTAATAATTCGCAGTTATTAATACACCATAATTCATAAATTACTGTTATAATGATAATTTTTTATATAAACAGAATAGATAACATCATTGAAAGTTTTATAATTGGTTATGTGTTTGACTAGCGTCTCATGCTGCCATCCTAACTTAAGTTCAATTCCTAAAAATTCTTCAAATGTATACAGAAATAGGTAATAATATGTACTCATTGTCCTTTCAAAAGTATCCTACAGAATTCAAAAGTAGACCTACAAATTCATTTGGCCATCAAATGTTGAAATACTTATTTACAGGACAATGTTATTCTAGTGTTAGTCCTTCATGCTAAAGCATACATCATGAGGAGCAATACATAAAGTAAATTACAGTCTATATTTTGTCAGTCCCTCTCCTCAACCAAAAACCTGGCATGATTTCTACCCTCTTCGTTCCCGTCATTCCTCGTTGCAGTCCCTAGGAAAAATCGCTGGTGAAAGCAGCCCTCAAGTCTCATGCCCAGTGCCCCCGAAGATTGATTAGTACTCGACGTGCCGGAACTCAAGCGGTTCGCGCCCGACCGACTCGAGAATTAATGACTAACCCAATATTTTTGAAACCTTTTTTTTTCTGCGACAGAAATCTAGGCCAGATATAGTTTTCCTCTCCCAAAAAACCACATACAAGCCATGCGTTAATATGAGAACAATTATTCACTGTCTCCCAGTAATTAGGATGGCTACTTCGTCCTAATGCGTCCCAGGTTCGTAACCGGCTTCTACTAGCGTGCTGAACACAGTGAGTGTGTCTGGCGAATATAGGACCCTCCTGCATCATTACGGAGCCAAAGACGCGTGTGGGAAGAGCTTGCCAAGAGTTTGCCATTGAGATTCCGACAGCGCGGCAGGCAGATAGCCCTGGAGATATAGAGAAGACTTTGGCCTCTTCGACGACCCTTATTTTGCTTCTTAGAACCGACGCCTCTTCTCGAAGGCGGACCGCGTGGAGGACACGACACTCGCTGAAAACGAGAAGATAAAGTTGGAAAGGTAACTAAGAAAATTTATTCGAAGATAATAGTGCGACATGTTAACACGGTGTGGTCCTGTACACTTCTGTGCCACGTACGAACACTTTTGTGCCGCGCACCTAAGATGTGTCGGGACAAATAATACTCAAACTAATTAAATGATTCGGACACCCATTACAGAACGTGTTTTAGAAACTTTTATTATTTACATTGTTCAAAATTGTAACAACTGTATTTCTAAATTTGACGTTTATAGAACATATTATTGCAAATTGTTGAAAAGGCATTTTGTTCTTCCCACTAATTAATGATCGAAATATATTTTAGAAATAGTTTAATACGAGTTAACAGATTATTTTCATTCTTAAAAAAATAATTATATATTTTATCGCGTATTATTATTTTTGTTTCTAAATTTTTTACAATACAATCCACAGAAATGATCATAAACATTGAGGAACTTCGTCGTACATCCTGAGTAACGTCCAATTTGTGGTGAACATTTCGAATAACCAGACCAACACATGGGGCATACAACGAGGAAATATTATCAACAAAGTGGTGAACGAGTTTAATAATAATAATAATAATAATAAATCAACTTTTATTTCGTGGTTAGGCTCAAGCCATCAGACCTGCTCTTCCACCTTACCATCGTCAAAAAAAATTATACATAATGCTTAAAAAAAAACAATACATACATTAATATATTCATAAACATAAATTATACCACGAAGAGGGAGGACTAGAAAATTACTCTACTCTGGGGATCAAACTAGGGATATCGCGATATTAACCTTAAGCAATTGAGGAAAACCCAGAAGAAACCTCAATTAGGATGACGGCTGAAGACAGAACAAATATTAGATAATATACTACAAAGTGTGTGGTACATAATAATTAAATAAAATGCAAAATACATCATTTACAATATTATAATACAACTTATCGCGAAGAATATTACATTAAATTTTAAATTACAAGAAAAAAAGTAACAAATTTATTACTTTAAATCTTCATCAAGTTTATCATAAATTAACACATATTATTTTCATAAATTTTCATAATAACATTAAACATATCTAAATTTATTATTGTACGGTAGTAATTGTAACATATATAACTTTTTTATTTATATTGAATTGCAGTTTAATATTAGGACTAACCAAATAAATTATATTGTTTAATACATATTTAATAGTTTTAAAATCATATTATGGTCAAATAATAAGAAATTTATTATTGAAGGCACATTCAAAATATTGTGTACTACATAACAAAAAATCAATACTTCCTATGATTTAAAAAATATGATTTTTATCGTCAATTATGAATCACTTTCTATGTATTTTAAAGAATTTATCCTACAAGTCTTTGCATCAAGAAAGATAAATTTATTTACTATAGGCTGAAGTTGTACTTATTGTTCTGATACTTATGGAGTTTTGAAATTTGTAAACGAAGTCATAACTAAAATCGTATAAATTATTGTTATGGCTCATTACAAGGGAATTAATGTATTGTTTCTCCTATGCGTCAAAATTTTCTCTTGTTTTAGTTATTCTGTGGTTAAGCTTGATGTTTTGCATAATTTCATATGCAATAAATTTGTTTGCATCACGCGATGATTGCGAAAGAATACATTGAGTACATGGTTTAAGGTTTTCAAAACTAAATTAAATATTTTCTCAAAAAATTTTAGATGAAATTTAAAAAAAACAACATGTTTTGACTTCTTGATTACTTCTCCTCAGCTCATCAAAATTGCCAGATAATTCTGACTGCTCTGGTAGGTTGGAGAAGCTCGCCATGGAATTAGTAATTTCCTTAATTAGACGAGAGCTTTCATCCTTTTTTCTTTTACTTTTCTGAGATTAAAGTAGAGAACTTGCCAACGTTACTAAGAATCTTGTATTCTAACATTAATCAGGACGAAATACGACTGCCTAGGGAATATTTTTGCTTCAGAATTAGCGGCGAAACAGAGAAGGAATGAAGTTGACAAGTTAGTTCTTATTAGAAGTTTCCTCCAATGGAGCAGACCTTGGGGCACTAAATCCTCGAATCCTCATCCAGATGACGAAAGGTTCTTTCTTTCAATCATGCTGTACTGAATTTTCTTGAAGACATTTATTCCATTAATCGAGATAACCCATTAGTGCGTCACAAAGAAATGATGGATCGTAGTCATCTGGACCGCAGTTCGCGTTCTGTAGCAATATTGTCTGAAAAAGACATTTCGAGGAATTGAATGAATGAGCTCCGTCAATATGAGTGGATTTGCTTTTTCGCGTTTTTGTGGTTGGCGTTGAAAACAGATGCACAAGAAATATTTCCATAGAATCGATGGTTTTGATTAAAGAACTTTTTACAAATTGCATTTGAGCCTCAACAAAATTAAGTTGTGAGGAAAGTTGTTCCTGACAGCTTTCATCATGTCATGAGCGAGCGAGCAGGGCACTTCGTAATACAACGCCAACTCTGTCGAACACTTGAAGTGTAGATTAATACACAAATTCGCGGATAAAATGTTCGACTCTGTACTTCCCATCTTCCTTCTAGTGTAAAGCGTCCATTCTATCTACGTGTAATCAATGAAGATAAAATGCTATGTACCAGAAGTGATTTACCTTGTTCGTTTCTTCCGGAATGTCTCTTAAGGAAGTTTCTGTTTACTTACTTATTTTTGCCGACTTTCCTGGCCTCTAGTGAAGAGGAAGTGCGTAAAATGATATGATGAAAACTATTTGCTTCATTTTAATTAGGATGTCATGTCGAGAGAGTGGATAAGGATATTGTTGGGTGGATAAGGATATTGAAGAACGAATTTTGTTACCTTGACACGTGCGGATGAAACTATTTTTCGAAACAAAATTTAGCTATTAAACCAAGTAAATTTTGCAATTGCTATGATACTTTATTGTCCAACATGACCAGTTTTCGTAGATTGTTTCTTTTCACTTATTCTGGTCACATGGTATCTTTGTTTCTTCGAAGGTAACGAAGTAATTTGCATTAAATCATACCATAGTTAACAGAGATTTGTTTAGATTTTCCGCTTTTCAAATAAAATTGAATATAAGGGAGATAACGTTTAGCCGATATTCTTCTTCTTGTTATAAATCGGTGTATTGGAAAAGAAAACTTATTAGGGTCAAGACGCCGGCAACAGAGAAGCAGTGACGGAATTTCAAATAAAATTTCAGGACGGACTACTGCTTTCGACTAATTACCATACAAAGAACTGTTTTCTACACATTGAGGGCACTTCATTAGTGAGGGTAGATTTTCTCAAGAGGGAGAAGCGTTGTTAGTTGGCATAAAATTGATCACGAGAATACGATTATAATATTACGAAGCACAAAAAACAGATCCAACCATGTGTAATGATCTGTATCAAGACGTCATTTACAACGGATTGAAAGAAGTATGACAGAAATATTATATTAAAAAAGTAGGATTAAACTAATAAATTACGATTTGTATTAGAAAAAAAATGGAGTCTTAATATTCTTTGCTTGCAGGAGAATTCAATGATCAATGGATTTCGCTATGATCAATGGAGAATGCTTTTCAATGCAAACAATTTGTTGAGTGATTTATTTGTTTCAGTTACTCTGTTTCTGAGTAACTGTATATAAAAACAGCAATATCTTCCAAAACAAACTTTCTTCCACGCTTCATTGTGTGTTAGGCTCTAGCAGCCCGATACAACATTCTTTAGGAAAACGTGAGGTATTAATTATGGGTGAAATCATACTGTTCCAAGAGTTATCATAGGACTTTCGTGGAATGGGAAGTACATTTTGGAAAAGTGTCAGTGATTATTGTCTGTGAAATGGACATATTCCACGAACAAGTTAAACGGCATATTATGTCTCACATGATGTATAGTCACGAACGATCTCATAGGGGTTTTTGTGTAACAAGAAAGGTGATTCATGAGGTGGTTACTCTTTAGCAACACATGTCTTACAGTTCATGGTAGGTTATTAAGGCCCGCGCTTGACATCTCCTGCATAAGAAAATTGAACTGTGGGAAGGTTCATGAAAACATTTGTGGCACGAAGAAGAATTCTTATAATTTGTGAAAACTAATTTCTACAGTTCATTGAAATTTGAAACATTTCAACGAGACGTTGGTGGGATATGTATACCTCACATTCATGGACAAAAGTCTATGTAATTGTTTTACAAGTACGTGGTAAGTAATTGCCAATGTTAATAGGTCACAAAAAATTAAACTCGCCGAAAGTATATAATTTTTCCCAAATGGGGGGATTTTTTTACTAAATGGGGGGAAGATGCCTGTTTAGAAGGTTTTCTTTCATATATGTTACAAAGACACGGACATTTTGATAAATCCTACACTTTCATTTTTTTCATGTTCAGAATGGCAAAACTAAACGTGGTTTCGAATATGAAATTTCGAGAATACCTTTCGCAGTTATGCCTCAGGTCTCCAACAAAACGAAGTAGTTCGGAACAAAGATTAGTGTAAGTTAGAGAGAGTCGTGCACAAGGATTCCGTGTGTGCTACAACAGATAGTGTGATAAATGAATTTGTGGGGAATAATGGAGGAATGTCAGAAGATGCCATGAAAATAAAATCGGTTTTCTCCTATAAAATTAGAGTCAGTGAAAAGGTCCGTCTCAGTCTTTAAACTGATGTTTGAGGTCAGATGACACAGCCTAACTGTGGAACTATGGAAAGAAATTGGGTGACAGACTGCTATGTCGAAAATATCTTTAAGTTACTTACAGCGAATTCAAATGTACATAGATTCCTCGAATAGCAAAAAAAGTAATCAAAGCATTTTGTCACCTATTTTATAAGATAACAAAAAATGACAAAAGCTCGGTTTGTACCCAATTTGAACATTTTGTAACCTAATTGAGATGTATATAACGTACCTTAGTAGTAATATAAATCATTGGTTTGGGTGATGGAGAAAAGATTATGGAAGGAGACCTTGTAGGGTCTATTTCACAATATGACAAAGAGAACAAGAATTTGGAAATCCTCGTCACCACTCTGTCCCTTGATAATGTTTCTCCAAGTACCACTTGAGGTCTGTTAGAGTAGAGTTAAAAACAATAAACCGAACCGAAAATTGTAAGGAAACTCAAAGAAAGTGTAACAAAAGTTGAAAATGTATTGCTCTTCCATTTTTTTACTTGCATTAAAACTGAAATCTTTTAACTATGTTTCTTGCAAACTAAGTATCATGTCCATTAAAAATCGATTGGACACAAGGCAGAAAAGGAAGAGACATGAATGTGACCTATATTGTACGTGTTATAGCTTTCTGTACCCTGCATCAAATATTAACAAACTGTGGGCTTTTAACCTTTATTTTAATAGAATAAATTTCAATTTTTTCCTAATTAATTGTTGAATAATATTAAAGCACATTTGAACCGCATTTCACTTGGTCTTTCAATTCTTTACTATTCATGTTCATCTCATATCATGGAACCGTGAGAATGTTGAAACAATCCTTAAGAAATCTGTTTAGAATTTGACGGACATAGAGCAACACTTTTTTGTTGCATCTTCTTCAGTCACGTTCCATGATTTTATCAGACCCCCGCTCTCGTCCCAAATTGAGTAAAGACGCGCGCCGAACAAAACGATAAAGGAAAGCCGAAACCATTTTCGCAGAAGGCGTTAACGGGGAAAATCTTTCTCGGAACGCGGTAACGAGAAAATTGTAGCCTTCGCTGACGAACTGTAGCTCCTCGAAACAAGGCGCTACGACGATTAGTCGTCCAGTCAACAAGCTCGCGCGCGTTGCTTCAATCTGCCTCTACCCCGGTCCTGTCAACGCCATCAAAGACAACCGGTGTGAAAGTTGCTTCGTTTTTATCTTAGCAATTACCAGGCAAAAACAATTGAGTATGGATGCATTCACCCTCAACCACAAAATCATAAATAATACACTTTTCATTCAAAACTATGTCGAGCATTGATAATAATGGGCATAATAAACTTCAATATTGAGTGGCATACATATTACTATATAACGTATAGTAAAGTTTTAGAAGAAAACTAATATATTATGAACTGCTCAAGTTCAAGTTTCCCTGATTGATTTTTGCGAACGCCATTGTAGGTTGACTTGGCGGCGAGTCACTGCGAACACGACCTCGACTGGTGCACCGGTGAAATCTACGCTCTTCAAAAACGATGTCAAGAACCGTGTCGCGCGCTATCGCTCATGGCGCTACTTCTTACCATATAATAAACATGTTTAACAAAAACAGAGTTCGTTTAGTTTTAGAGTAAATATATGTCTGTTCATAAAAATAGGATAGTTTTATTTGTTCTTAATTATATATACAGACGGAATATAACTAAAAATGTATAAAAATTGTTCGAAAAGAATTAAACATAATCAGAACTATGGATTGGTAGGTACCGTGTCTGCATCGAAGAGAGTCAGGCACGAGCCCACTCCTGACCTGATACGGATATTACTTTTGACTTTGGTTTCTGTAAATGAGGGTTGAATCAGAGTGCGTAGAAAAAAGACGTCGAGTAAACGAAAGAATTCTTTTCAATAGCTTCAACTTTCCTATTAACAAGTCTAAAACAATTTTACCCACAGAACTTTTTCATGTTTCAAGCGTAAATTTGGAGTGTTATATTTTACTTTTGTAACTAGAGGAATAAAATGAAAATGTTTTAAATAGTGAACAACAATCTGTACCAAATTCTTTAGAAGAAAAGTAATTTTTTTGAATTTTATAACTGTTTTAAATGTCTCAAATGAGAGTTGAAACGTATCATTTGAGCTTTGTCTCACTCAGAGCAAGACCGCGCGCATAGCTAGTCTTATGTAGCCCCAGGTACAGCAATGCCCTAACATTAATTCTTCTATCCAAACCAATTCACCTTGAAATAACTCAGTGGCCAGCTGTCGTGAGTATAGTTATTTTCTTAACCTCAGAGGGAAAAAATTGTTGCCCTCCAAAATCACGACCTCAAAATTTTGAGTGTTTCCAGTGTTTATCCGAATATATCATTCTTGGAATTGTCAGTGTGTGCAAGTTTTAGCATGTACAACTAAACAACGTTTTATCTAATTAAGCTCAAATATTATACTTCTGCATATTAAATACGTAATTTTCTATCTTTTTTATACCTAGGTATTTGCAATCGTGGTAAACGGAAGGTTTGTTCTACTTACCTGCTTGCAATTAACTATGTAGTGCCACTCCGATGGACTTTTGACAACTTCCTGAATGGTTGCCCATCACTCATAAATATCGGGCTATATCGTGGCCTAGTATTAATTAAGCAGTACATAATGTTTTTTCCTGGTGGAAGCATGCCCCATGAAATATCCAGTGCACAATTTTCTGTAGAATCCTATACATTCAGGAAAGAAAAATCTGTGCATCATATTTTCAAACTCACGATCTAGTTCACCGAAACTTATCTTCGACGGACACTCATTGGACCAAAATTTTGATAATTATTCAAAAGTATCCGCTTTTGGGAAGTTAAGGTCAACGTAGAATAAAATGAGAGGTGAAGAAGTGTCCGCTATAGAGAAATGTCCGCTATTGAGAAGTGTCCGTTAAGGGAAGTTTCACCGTACATGTTATAGATAAATGCTAAGTTAACATATTTTTATGAAGGGGAGGAATGATGATGGGTGGGTGTGATAAATCGTTGGCAATCATGACATCGAAAAGTAAATCACAAGACTTCGAAGTGGGACATTGCTGGCCTAGTGTATCTGTTAAAAATTGTTTCATTACTTTTTTCCACAAAACAAATATTTGATAGCATGTTGCGATAAAATGTTTATATAATCCTTCTTGCTCTCTACCGCAGATTTTATCCGGCTCTCATGGAGGGCACTAAAGCTTTATGGCAGGTTTGCCCCAGATTCCGATCATGATTGACACTTCAATCGAGCGTAAAAAATTCAATTTCGCGTAGGCATATTGTTAATTGACGTATTCCTGGGAGTTTACCCGAAAATGTGGCTCGTAAAACATGATTTATTAAACCTTTAAAACGACTCGGTATTCTTGGGATTAGAGACCATAATCCTTTGATATTTCAAAAAATGTTAGTTTTGTTCGGGTTTACTGAAGTGTGACGAACGATCTGATATCTGTCAATTTAGAAGAGAATACCTTCATTCATAAAATAATATTTCAACATAATCATAAAGCACTGACGCATTTCTTTTAGGAATTCTGACAGATGTACGTGATATCATTCGGAATCAATTTCATTATGCATTGATACCTCAGTTTTTGTCGATAATTCGTCCAAAAGTTACCGGTAAATGCAAAAACCTGCGAAAGCCAAAGCAATAATATCCAAAGGAGTCACTGTGAATCAAATTTCGTTGTAGACACATGAGTCCAAAAACACATTTTGAGGAGAATTATAAGTGTAGAAAACTGAAAACAATAAGAAATTAAATAAAAATGAATATAAAAGACAATGCAAGGGATAAAGGAACAATTAATTTTCTCATTGATAAGGTCCTTAGGTATCAAGACACTATCTAGGGTCACTTCCAGGTTTTTTAGTAGTAGGACCAGCTTCAGGATCAGTGAACCTATGTTGCACGAGACAACTGACGAAAGTGGTCTGTTTCTCCCACCTCATTGAGATTTGCTCTAAATATTGGGCAAAGCATTATTATTGAACAAGTTTTCTAAGATTGTTTTCCCCAAATTCACAGTAAGGTGAGGTAACCATCGATAACAGTAACTATTTTTTTCACAAAAAAGTGACTAAAATCGATGTTTTTCTGAAAGAAACGAATATATTTGTTAACGAAGGGTTTGTCACAATGTCTGTTAGGATTTCCATTTGATTTACAGAACGGAGTGTTTCGGGATGAGTAAATGATTTGACACGGTCTAATCTTTCAGAAAGTTTCATTGTTTCGGTAACAATTGTATAAAGCGTGTAAATCAATCCCCTTAGCTTTCTCGTCTATTCTTATTGAATTACAAAGTTTCAACACTGACCGAATGCTGTTGCATCAAGTCAAGATAGCAAGATCGGACGATTTCTGAGGTATATGTTTTATATGAATGATACGTGAACAGATTTGGTTGGTTCGAGGACCACCCATTACTAATCTGCGAGGTCAGTTAAAAGATGCCGATGAGTTTAAAAAGAACTGTTGTCCTGCTGCATTCAGCTTCTCTGAAAATAAATATTCACTTCACTAAACATATTTAGTGATACACGGGACGTGAAATTTCGTTTCGATACATTTTATGACTTGTACCAATGCGCAATACATATTAAGTGTGGCGTCTCATGTTAATGAAGCAGCAGATTCATTTATTAAATGTTGAATATTATATTTATCCAAGTAAAATCACGAAAAAAATCTCACTAGTTTTACAACATTTGACATTTTCGAACATAAATAACAGGCGAGGTTTCTTCTCATCCCCAGCTGCTGAGGGCGGGGCGCTAACAGTTGAAACGCGCGTACGAGTCAAGGACAGAGGGGAACGTGGTCGGGGGAGGGGGAGTGTTGACTGTATGTGTGGAAGAGTGGTGTCCACAAACGAAGTTGTGGTATTTTATATTGCAAAGGTTGACTGCCAATAATTGCTTTCCATCCGAATGCCAAATGTCATTAATTATTACAAAGCTCAATTTATCGAAGCCCAATTTCCGTTTTACTCCACGGCGCGGATTTTGCTAGTTTCCCGTACGCAGAGGATTTTTCGTATAGGGGCAGTACCAATCCTACAAATAAAGAGGCCCGGGGCGGGAATTCTTTTGGAAGCTCTGTATCCACGAGTGTTTGCCTACTGAGTTTGAAACTGGCATTGTATTTCATAAGAAGTTCAGGTATTGTTCATTTTATTGTTAAGTTCATTTTATGTCTTTAGTATACTTATAAGATCCATTTGGAATCCTTCTACAGTACGAGACGCAGGGTGGACCGCTCCCACCTAGGTACATTACTGCGCAGGGGTGCATGTGATTTTGTGAACTCCGTATATGTTTTCAGGGTGTTCTTTTTTCGTTTACATTTGTGAATTCTTGAGAATGATAAATTCAAAATGACTTCTCTATTAGGTCTATCCTAGCACCCGAAATATCATATCTGACTTCGAATACATTTCAGAGCTTTGTGATTGTGTGACGTAGTCCACTTATCAAAATTTAAGATAAAACATTAAGAAAAATAAAAACTAATTTGGACAACCAGAGTCTCTTTGCAGCGGAATGAAGGTAAAATCAATATTTCGACTCGCACAGCTTTCAGAAAATTTTGAAAAAAATAATTGTGTATTTATTTTAAGTGTGTCTATTTCATTTAAGAATTTCTTTTAAATGTGTTCTCATGAAAATATTCTGAGAAAAGAATGTGTCAAGACGTTTGTCCATTATATTAATGTTTACTTTTAAATTTGTTACTTTGTTTTAAAATGCAAAATGCTTCCTGTATAGTCTAGGTAGTTTCCTCTCGATCTGTAAGGCCAAGTTCAACAGAACAGCTCTTCTCTCAGCTTGTTGAAACAAGAAACGTGCTATGTAGAAACGTCTTGCGTGTCCGCTTCATCAGTCATGTACTTGCACGCCAGTCAGACTCTGTACTCACATAAATAAACGAGCATATCGTAACGCGTGAATGATCGGCACGTAGGCACGCAATAAACCGGCAGCGCTGCATCGGAGTATTCGTTAACAATGGCGGCGCTGGGGAACCCCCACTCACCATTAGCGTGTGGCATGCGGGGCGCGCAAGCTTCATCCTCTCGTCTGATTCCTGGCGCACCTGCGCCCGACCCTCGTCGTCCGCCAGATGCCCTCCTCCGAACTCCACCTCACCCCCGCGACGTGACCCTTGTTCCCCCCCCCCTCGATAACCTCCGTGACGCTGCCTGCTGACCCACGACCTCGGCCTTCGAACGTCCAACTATTCGGTCGGTTGGTGGCTCGGTCGGTTGAGGATTCCTGGTGGACGGGGATGGTAGTCAAAGGGTAAGTTGCTCAGGATGCAGTGGCTGTGATCTCACCTTCCAAGTAGTTGCGAAGGGGAAATAGCGCTCCAGTGAGAATAATAACTGAATGAAAATATGGCTGAGAGATAGTAAGTTATGGTAATAATTCGTCGGACATGGAGTATTGCTAGATCTTAAAGATCATTAGAAATATGGAGCGGCAGCCAGAAGTAATATCTTACGAATATAATGGCGGAGGTTGTTGCGCAGGTGACAGTGTTGGTAGGAGTGATTGTGACATTAGTTTCGGCGTTGACGTATACTGCGAGGGGTGGCGACGAGTCGGATGGCAGCAACGGCGGTGGCGCGCCAGTGGAGGCAGGTGCGCCCGCATACCTGCCCCCCTCCCGCCTCCTTGCTGTGCAGTCGCCCCTCCGCCGTGGGGCTCCAATCAATGGCGCGCCCTCACCTACGCTTGGGTCGGCAGGGCGGAGGAGCGGGCGACGGGCACGGCGATCAGGGGGGCCAAAGCTCCCAGGATTGATTCGTGTTTCCTCTGTATTTCGCCTACATACCTGTGCCATTACAGATTCATGTACTTGGGGTAGAATCTCTGCGAGCTATCTCACTCAACAGCCGCAATAAATCACTTGAGTAGGGAAACTGTCGTGTTGATCCATGAAGCAGACATTCACAAGAATAGCAAGATTTTCATTGCTTAACTTACCCATAAAAACCCTCCAAAACTCTTCCTAGACGTTCTTTACCCTTATGTTTCAAGTGTCACAAGAAATACGCTCAGATAATGTTAATGAAGAGACCACATCGGAACTCGATACCTATGAATTACAAAGTTGAACGAGTCCTAGCTGTTGCTTGTCTTCTTGGAAACAGTCAAGGCTGTTCTCTCTTCTTTGTTGTTGTTTCCTTATTTTGAGTGCAATACTAGTTTTATGGGGAGGCAAACTCATCCTACACTTTCGACAACGTGTCCACATTGTATTATCTCAGCACGTGTATGTCTGCACGTATTGGTGCCCAAAACAAACATGTCGAAGTTGGAACACTCGTACTTAAACACAGACCCACGTGTTTGTGTCACACTATGTTCTCTCGTATGTAAATGCACCATTCACTTGCTAGACATACATTGACATAAGGTCGACACACGCCCGTTAGAAGGTGGCGTACCTACCTAGTGAATGTTACTTCTTATTCAATCCTTCGTAGTTTGGAAAATGGCTCTATTTGGAAGTATGCTTTTTCGATTGAAAACGATTGAAATGCCACTGAAATGCGACTAAAATGCGACAGATGTGCGAATAGAGACGTTACAGGGCAATTCCCTTTCCCAGGGAGTGTTTTCAAGGACAAACTGCAGAATATTTTCTCTTTCAATCGATGTAACCTCTCGAGTATTGACGCGCGTGAGCTGCATTGTGAAGAAATCGCCCATATTATGTAGTAAATATTAGCCTCGCTTGGAAGCAGCCGTGTGGCAGCAGGGAAAGACTGCCTTGGCGCGCTGGCAGTGGCAGCATGAGTATGGAGTGGTAGAGGGAGGGACGGTGCATAGGGAGCTGAAGCGGGGGCGGACGTGCGGGGGCGGGAGCTACGCGAGACAAACACAGCGCGCTCCCGCTCCATCGCCATCCCCGCCGTCGTCGCGTCAAGAACGCGTACAACGATCGCGCTCAGGTCGAGAGGGGAGCGACGCCGTGGGGCGGGTAGCAGCGAAGGAGAAGGGAAGAGCGGGGGAGGAGCGAGCAAAGAGGGAGCAGGCGCCGGGCGTCGTTGCACAACGCGGGGGCGGCGGCGGTCGCCGTGCGAGGGAGAGCCTGCCCGTCTGCGGCTCTTCCCACCGGAACAATGCTTCTATCGCCGTCGTTGCCAGCCGCCGCGGGCGCCCACTCAATGAGAGGGATTGAATAATCGCGCTTCTTCTTTCGTCGCTTCTGCTCGGCGCCGAAGCGGGGAGGTGAGGGGGCAGGTGCCGGCCGATCAGTCTGTTGGTCGGGCAGTGGACTGACGGACCGGACGCCGCCAACGTCGTTAACGGGCAGTACATGGCGAGCGGCCGCGGAGGGGCGGTACAGCCGACAGCTGGTGCGCGGGGGCACCGCTGCACCACCGTTGCCTCGGGGGCAGCCGAGCTTTTATGACGCGCGTCATATTACCCAAGATTTAGTGCGTCGGTCCGGGCCGGGCGTCGCTGCGCGGTCGCTCAACGCAACGCGAGCGGCCGCACGGGGTGGGACGGACACATGTGCATCGCACGTGCCCTAGTAATGAGGACCACCTGCGCGCCGCGGGGAAGGAGGAGATACAGTAGGGATGAAGCGAGATGCGGGGAGTGGCGGGTGGCGCGGCGCTGACGCGATGGGACACCAGAGGCGCATTCGCCGCATGAATAAGTGAGCGATGCGCGTGCTGAATATTTGACGCGGCGAAATTGGTAGCGTTAGCCGAGCGCGGGTCGGCGGTGGTCGGCGTGCGAGGGCAAGGGGGCATGTCGTGGAGAGCCGTGGAGCACGGAGGCGGGGAGCGAGTGAGTGGAGGCCTCGAGGCGACGGCGCGGCCGCCGCCGAGTCGAGCCGCAACCCTTGCTCCTGAATTTCCACGCCGCAACGGAAATTCTCAATCTCGTTTGGCTGCGTGCTGCCGGAGTCACTCAAAACTGCTACCGTGTATCGTGTATGTGCTTCGTGAGAGAGAGGAGAGCGAAAAAACGTGGAATCACTTCTCTATCATATTTTTCGTTCAAAATGGTATGTGAGCAGTTGTTATGAGTACATTTACTATTTCTATCTTCCGTCAGTTCTGTGGTATGTTTATACAATTAATTTTGCACACAATACTTGATATGGGGAGACGATTGTTCACAGTTTCGAACATACAACAGCAATGTAATCTAAGAAAAAAACTACTTCATTTATTAGCATTAGTTTCTTCTCTGACTTCTTAATTTATTTCAGAGTGTTAAATTCGCCACGTAAATCAAATTAGTTGAAAAAGGTTGATTCTCAGGATCGAATTTCTCGGGGTACGTAACGGACTCGACGAGGGTGTTGCAATATGACGTTGATGCGGCAGGCGGGAACACCTGTCGCGATGAGAGCATCTGTGCGCAAACACGCCGAGGGGCGAGATACTTACACGACAAACAGTCCTTGGACTTGAACGAAGCTCATCTTTTGTGAGGTTCATTTACGAAAAGAACTTTTAATGCACTTATATTTTCTGTCTCCTTACTGCGCTAACATTGCTTTATGTTCCATTGCATGGGAAGGAAGGAAAGAAAGGAGACCGTATTCGGCTAAAATAATGAAATGCCTACAAGATAGGAACGTGAAATAAAATTTGCATTAGTACTGAGTTGATATTGTAAAAAGGGAGGAGCACGTGTGATATAGCACTCACATGTGTTCTGTCTCTACATTCATAACATAAAATCTTAGGAGAAGAGACAATGTTAATGACAAAGTGCTTTAAATTATTTGTCAGAATTATATAATTGATAGCAATATAACAACATTTAACTCTCTAATTTGTTATGTGAACTTTGCAGTTGTGCTTTTTATTATTCTTTAATTGTAGTGTATTGTGTAAGTTGATAGATCCATAATCCTCTGCGGTCATTACAATTACCTGCATATTCAAGTTCCCTTCTGTTCAGTAATGAATTGTCCAGGTCGAGTTAATTCATTTTTCATATTAACGTTTTTAGGATTGATTAATGATTGTCTTCAGGTGCGGTAGAGTTCAAGGTACAAATTTGTTGCAATTCAAGTATGTTGTTCAGTTCATGTATTGTATTTCTTTCCTTCCCCGTTTAGCCGTGATGGATACAATAAAGATGGTCGAAACATTGGCACAGTAAACTAAGAAAACATGGCCACAACACATCTGCTTTATTTAATTAGCAATAGCTGATATCCAACCTAAACGTTCTCCAAGTATGTCGTATCATCCAAAGAACTTGAAAAACTCTCTTTTCTGTTTAGTGTTTTATGTTTTCTACGAGCGAGATGCTATGTCCTAGGTCACTCGATGACGGCGATATCTACTCCACTTCCGCTTGCATTTTCTCCTTGAACCTCGCACTGCTACTGGCAACTTCCCACCTTAACTCCCCTTTTCTCACCCTTGCGAGACACTTCCTCCGCTTCTGTTTCTCTCCGTTTCTTCCGGACTCAACGACAAAGTAGACGCAGTGCTCTTTCTTCCCGCGAGTTATTGTTTGCTCAACTCTGGACACGTGACCCCCGTGCTTTTTGTACTCCACCTTCCCCCCCCCCACTTACCTCAACCCTCATCCCCGTCTTCCTTACCACCCCCGCCGCGATCGTTATCCTCAAGGAGCTTGTTTTCCACGCACTGCTAATTCCCTCGCGGCGAATCGCTTTTCCTCTCCCTTCCCCTCCGACCCTCCCCTTATCCCGCTTTCAGCTTCGCATTCTTCCTTCTGAGCGCCGACGGGGCTGACATAAATAGTCCGTTGCACAATGCGCCTCTCCTTTGATATATCCTCCCGTGGCGCAGTCCCGCCCAGTCGCTCCACGCTTTCATCAAATCCCGCACACCATGAAGATTTGGGACCCATGCTTACCCCACACTTGATTTCGCGAAGGTGAAAGAACGCCGTAAAGCTCCTTTCTCCAAGCGGAACGGACATCTCATAAGTGACAAGAATAATTTGACTTGAAAACACAATCATTTCAGTTTTTCACACGCGCAGAAAGGGCGAGAACCAAATAGAAGTTGCGGAAACCAGCAAATTCGAAATTATAGAATGGACTCCGAATAAACAGTACATTAGATGGCAGTAAACCTGACAAAATACATCACACATTCGGTGATAATTATTCTTACATCCAATGGACTTTTCAATATTCCTTTTTCTATTCATCCAAAACAACATCGTTTTAGAAAACCGGTGACTTTTGATTATTTAACAGTAAAAATCGGAGGAAGTAGAAGTTAGTATCATTTCTGATATAAATATTTTCTCGGTTCTCATTAGAGGTGGTTCCATTAAAGGGAGTGGACATTCATGAGGAGTAACAAGCGGCTAATTCCTTTTGCGCCATAAACTGTTAAGTGCTTATACGGTGATAATACAGACAATGATCGCCTTGTTAGTTGGCCATGTCTGTTGAAAAATAGCGTAGTCTGAGATCACAAGTGTCAAGTGAAAGGGAAGTGACTAATTTTATTTTTCAATTTATATGAACGGTAAATAAGTGTTACTTTTTATGTAAATTGGGAAATTATTTCAAATTATAGTCAATGGTTTTTCATTTTTGTTTTCCCTTGGTCTGAAATGTAACTAATGTTATTGATAGTTTGAAGTAGGTTCCTTTTTACCTTGCTTCTATATTTTATTGTCTTTCGAATTAACATGCCTCATTGCATTTGCGAGCTTTGATGCGAGGGAGTAGGACCTAGGCAAAATTTAACCTTCGGATTAGTCCTATATACATACTTCCATGAAAACATTTTCCGAATTTCAATGATAAGTTATTGTCAATCACACGAAGTAATAGCGATTTCTTCCGATTGGAGAACCAAATAAAAATAAGTAAACTTTCTATGAAAAGATTCATACACTAAATTGAAAAGAGAGGCGCAAAATTCTTGTAAGGTGGTATTAGCGTAGGTAGAATTGAACATCTAAAATATCTGAAATCGGCGTAAATAAACAGTAACATGTACAACAGTGATGGAAGTTTACTTTGATTTGTAGTAAATTTTCCGTAGTATATTTTTACGTCACTGTAATAGGTTACCGGACATTTGAGAAAGCTATTTAATTTTTTCTGACGTGAGATGCATAAATCACGAAACCGATGCGTTTGGCCGCAATGTCTGTACATGCTCTTATGCATTTCATGTGAGTTCCTGAATATTGTTTGTACTACATTATTAACTGATAGATACAACTTAAATCATGTTTTCTTCTTCGTTATTTTTCATATTGTTGTTTGAAAACAATTAGAATAATAATAAAGAAAAAATATATCTCTGTGATTTGACCCCACCTTAAATGTTGTTTTCAAAAATATTAGATGAAGCTCAAAAAATGATTCCTCCTATTAGTATTTTTTAATGTGATTAATACTTAATACCGCGAGCTGTCTTAAAGGTAGGTCCCAAAGAGGAAAAACCGTCATACTAGGGTTTCAAGGTTACAGGTCGCACTGAGTATAATACATAAAAGGAAGCTTTGAGTGCTCTTGTGAGTGGCAATGTTTACTGGTACAAGCAGGGCCGGTTAGTCCATATGGACAACCTCGGCGACTGCGTAGGGTGGAAAATGTAGGAACGGAAGGCATGCGTATTGTTTTTTGACTATGGTTGATCAACATAACCAATACGTACGTGCGCCAAAGTCCCATACGTTAAAGAAGAGAAGTGGAAGGTAATAAATGATATTTTTTGTTAATGTCGAGAGGGAATAACGATTAATCAGCCCGATAACCCTCTACTCCTCCTCGCCTCCGACTGGATGGCGACTTCAGATTACCACAGTATTTGACTTCTCGGTTTTCCGAAGTGGGCAGTGACCAAGTGTGAGAACGCATACCATGAATGGCGTAATCATCACCGTGCAGTTCCATGCAATGCGCCCCACATCTTCGAGGGGTGACATCGGGATAGGGCGGAGGTATTCTGACTTCCTTGTTCCTTGAGTTTCAATAATGTTTCTAATAATAAATATGTTCCTCCGTGTTTTCTTGATTATTGACATTTTAAACCAGCGACAGAAATATGACAAACAAACTTGGAATATATTAAATACTTCTGAAAAATCACTACAAGGAGGTTGAAAATGGCAAGGAACTGAGTATACTGGTCTCCAACCACTTCCTGGTTGGATAGTGGACGTCTGAAGAACCAAATGTAACACCTAGGTGCGGGAAAGATTGACTGCTACCCTAGATGGATGAGATGGTCCTGATAAACTTTGCAGTGTTGTCACTGCATTAACTGATACATTAACAGTGCAGGTGTGCGCCCAAGGTCTTTATTTGCTCGGCACAAACATTCAGTTACAGACCATAATGTACATAGTCTCTAAGAGAACTACTATCGTATAAAGGGTTGCTCGCGCCAATCTCATTATTATTGTGTGTCAAAAGTAAGTCGACGTGATCACGAGTTTTCGACAGACGAAGATATTTTGGTTTTGTGAATCTTAAAAGAAAACTTTCTGTAGCAGCTTACAAGACCAAAATGTAAGGAAAACCTTTTCTTTATTATTTTGTCGAAAACCACAACGATATTGTTTTATGATGTTTTAGATGCATGTGTCAACTATATTTGATTTTTTTCGTAGTAACGATTGTAATGGTCAAAATTTAAAAAGCGGTGACACCTGTCATTGAATAATTTTTCACTTTTATTTTTGGGGAAGAATTTAACGTTAATAATAATATGCTCAATTTTTTGCTTAAGAAATATTAGTAATTTAGTTTTTATCCACTTCACTTTTTTATGTCAAAAAAACGTTATTAGTGAACTTTTACGTATGATATATTACGTTTTATAAACTTAGGAAATTTTTGTGAAAGAAAGGGAATTATTCTGAAGGGTTTTACACGTTTTATTCGTTCCAACTCCTTGAAGTTTCCGTTGCTGAAATGATTCTAACAATTCTTGTACTAATGTCTAATTTAAATGTTAATTGGACGATACAATTCTTCAAATTCCACTTATTTGAAGAAAATATGAAATGGAAGTATTTGCTGTTGCGTTTTCCGAATGTTGGTTCTTGTCCGGGAAGGAGAATTCTACGTATTCCGTGTCCGTCAAATACGCTCTCGAAACTAAAGAAAATTCTGCTTGTTTCTTGTGATCTGGTTGTTTATAGATCGTTGCTACGTAAGATGTATCTAATACTCTACGTTATTTGAAATAAAATAATTCAAAGTTTTGGTGTAATGGTATGTATATATTTATACGTAAAGCAAACCTGCACTTATTTTCGTTTCTTCTTGAATTCACCAGTTTCGATGTATTGGTAGAATCCTGAAACTGCTTTCGCGAATGCATCTCAATAATGTAGTAATTTTTACCTCGCTTGGGGAAATGGTTCGTGATATTTGAACACATTATAAGATATATATCTTGGTACCAGACAAGTTCAAACAAATTCATCAAGATTCGACCTTTTGAACCACGGGATTCATTATTTATTTGAATCTCTTGAATGTTTCAGTCAACGGAACCCTTGGGTAAAAGAACGGCTGAATAGGAAGACGAATCCCGAATAGCGTACATGGAACTTGTCTGAGTGCACCACATGGACGTGTGCTGTGTATGTGCAAGAAGCCACTGGGCGTGCCTACAGCGCATGCGCCGTGTGCTCTCGCACGCGCTAGTAGCCACGCTTCCTTTAGAGCCTCTCTATATGCAGCTCCACGCGCCTAGGTGCCAACTTCGCATCCCCGTCTTAACCGCGCTCACATAATAAACAAGCGCCTCCGAAACCTCGCTGGAATGTGTTTTAATTTTCCCTCGTCGCTCCACGCAAACTTTGCCATGCAAACGGTATTGTATTTTTTAAAAACTCTTTGGTTCGTGCGGGCGCGCCGCCGACTAAGACTGCTTTCAACTTTCCCCGAGATTGCCTCGACAGAACATTCATTTCTCTGAGAATTGGCGCCCACATCGACGGTCGCGCTCATCCGATAACGTTCACAGACTGCCTTATCTACTTTCGAGATGAAATAAAATTGGAGGGCTAAGACGACAGTCTCGCGATATTGCATTTTACGGATGCTGTTGACGACAAATAGCAAAGGATTTCCAAAATTAAATGAAATAAGCAAACGAGAAATATTAATGATAAGATAGTTTACTGAAAGCGAACAAATAAACTGGCATTGAGTTTTGAAAACTTTTTCCTGGTATTCAGAGGAAGTTTTATATTAGTAATGCCTCGACGTATTTTTTTTTATCGTGAATGAATAAGAGAGCTTCATATTCTGCAGATACATTTTTTGAGGAACGAAGAGATGAAATATTTTGGGTTTATATTTTTGAGGAAATACGTATACGGTGAGCACGATTCAAAATACCTCCTTGGAAAATGCAGTTCACGATGTCGCGTTGGATCAAACATCCAACAGCATGTGAGCTGCAGCGAGAGGGAAAAGGTTGAACTCATCGGGTATCAACTTCGAGTGCTTTCTACAGGATTCTGCAACAATTATGACCTAAACAAGAATACAGAGGAAATAAGAGTCGTTGTTTGCATGCGGGTCTCTTCTTGGGGGATAAAATATATTCCTACTTATTTCAACAGTTTCTCACGATTACCCACTTAAATTGTTTCTTTTCTCCAGCTAATTTTCCGTAAATAATATTTATTCAACAGTTGCTAAAATTGTATTACTTCAGTTTTGGCGAAAGTTCGACCAATTTGGCGCATTTCACCTTTGACAGAAAGTCGACTTGCAACATTACCTCTGGTTCTACCATTTAGCACAATCAGCCCTTCTGCTTTTTGTACTTTAGAACATTGTTCTGCACATAATCTACACATTTTCGGAAATTTCTAATAAATTCTTTCCCTATGACCAATTTCAGTATTCAATATTAAAGAGTTTCCCATGAGTCACACTTATTAAAATTAGGCATTACATATTTAAGTGCTGCATTAAAAATTAAAATTATTGATTTTTTAATGTCTGGGTTCGTGATCAAGTACGACACACCTATGTAAACAGTTTCTTGTAAGGTGAATGAGCGGAACCCTCTATATTGGCTCTCTGAGAATTTATCTACTATCTAGTTTTGAGAGGACAAACACCGCTTTCGAGGTTTGATATCCAATTTATTTTGTGAATCCACTTCCGTTGTAGTATGACGATGTGAGTCATTAAGAGGGTGAAAAATCTTATAAAATAAATACCTAGATACAAAAGTATATTTAATTTTGTCTGGGAATCTCCTCGTTGCGTCGTGGTGTGAGAAAAACTGAATTCGACCATCATGTCGGATCTTCTTCAATAGACTCAATTATCTCGTTGAATTCTGAGACGGAAAAATTGTATTATGAGCGAATGGAATGCACGCTTTTGAAGTCAAATAACGAAATTTGTTTCTTTTACAAGTTTACATAGTTTTTTCTAGAGCAACCTATCCCAGCAGCTTGTTGACCCTAGCAGCACAATGTAAAATTACGAATGCATTTCCTGAAGATATGAAGATTAAGAAATAATTATTTGCTAAAAAATTCAAAATATTTCGCCGTGGGTATCGGCTAGTATAATTCTTTTTTATCCATACTGTCTATGAAATACTTGTTAATTCATAGTTTTCTTGAAATGCTAAACTTTTTGAATAAAATATAAAGGTTAATATTCCACAAGTGAATGCAAGAAAAATAGAGCTTTAAAAAGTTATATCAACAATGAAATTTACGCAACGGTGATTCCTACAAATTATATTTATAAATTTTGCAAAGATGTACCGAAACATTTGTGACCTGGGGCCCGTTTCACAAAAGTACAAGTTTATAAGTGACAAGTAAAGTTTTACAAGTTTGTAAAAATATCCAGTTATTAGCGTGTCACAAAGGTACACTTATAAGCTTGTAATTACAGGTGAATTCTTACAATTTTACAAGTGATTTACTTGTAACCAACTAACATTGTTAGGTTACTAACACTTGTATCTGACAAACTTGTAAAATAAACTTGTTACCAACCAAGAATTTCCTACCTAGCTATAAAGGTAGGTTAACTGAGTTACAAGTGCTTTTGTATTCAGAGTTTGTTGTCAAATTCTTCCTCAGATGATGATGTATTCATTTGAGTACGACGTAGGAGAACGTTTAGGGAAAGAGTAAATTTCACATTTGTGTCGGTGTACTAATTAAACAAACGCTTTAGAATGACGTCTGCAAAGCTGGAAGAAAAAGAGGGACATATTACAATTATTATAAGAAGAGAACCGTTTTATTTTACTATACATTTTAATTTAGTTATTCGTCATTATTTTACTTCAGTTATTATTACGCAGTTTGGAAAGTCATTGTTGATAAGCTTGAAATATATTTGATAATACGTAAAAAAACTATCACTTCCTGTGCTATGTCTCCAAAACAGTACTAATGAATGTTTTAGAAATACAAAATTTGACATTACGAAACGCAGAATCAAACGAGAGAGAGACTGTCCGCCGATACTTGGTACTGGCAAGTGTGAAGTCACTACACTTGTTACTGACAAGTTAGCGAAATCTTGGAGAAACGATTGTAACCAACTTCTTGTTATTACAAGTATTGTTCGTAACAAGTTGTTACGAACAACACTAGTACTTTTGTGAAGCGGGCCCCAGGAGATGAAATACGTTAAATTAACCCGTCTCTCTCTTCCCAATTTACTCCGCTCAGCGATTTTAATGTTGGGTTGTTCTTGCTTTCACCGTCTCGAATGTTTGTAAACGGCAAATTTGTTTGTGGAATAATAGTTGGAAAGAATGTAACGAGTACTTTTTACTCGCGCTGGAACTAAACTTTTTATGGAGAGTGCTCGTATAAAAGCAAATTTTCATTATTAGCATTGCCTTCATTAATGTTGCTCTTCCCCTAATATGAAACATCATTACGTGGAATAATGTATAATCAGTGATGTGTATTCAAAAATACTGATTGATTCAATAAGAATTAACTCAAAAAAGGTCGATTTAATAATTCAATTTATTTAAGAATGAACTCAGGTATCACCTAAACGTCATTAGATACTGTAACACTGTTGTAATTTAACGTACTCAAACGAATCGTGACATTTTTAGCCACGGTATTAATACTTTTATTTTTTCAATGTCACTCTGTTTATTTCCGGCGCATCTCTGAAGCCCAAGACGAGACAAATTGAAAGATACAATGTTCATTGAATTAGAACGAACACCAACAGCGTTACTGCTCCGCGAATTTTAAAATTTTGAAACGAATAAGAAGAGAATGACCTCTCTTCGTATTGGGGCGAAGTCTTCCGTTGCATCAATGATGCGCTCATTTCTTCTGTCGGCATCCCCGAATGTTTATTTTACTAATGTCTCCAAGTTCAGTTGGCTGTTGTTCGTCCAAATTCAATATGTTATATGATTGTATTTTTTTCTTGAGCGTTAAAGCAAAGCTGACAGAGTGCAAAGCACTATTAAAAAATTAAGTGCCTCTACTCCTATAGAAACTACAAATCATTTTAATACGTCAAATTAGTGGCTCCGTGTCACGACTTATCATAGTGAAATAAGCATTTCAAAAGATTAATCTGTTTAGGAGATATTTGAGGAGTTCATTCTTCTTGAATCGTCCTGTATAATATGGTTAGTAACTTCTGACAATGCGATGTATGGAGAGAAACGTGGTTAACTGTAGTACAATGCTGTTCCTTCGATGCAACCATCTGCCGGTGGCGCAAGCATCTACTTCGCGAGTGGGTACTCTGGAGACAGAGACGGTAGAGTTACATGTTATCCACGCTCATCAACATTTACCCAAACTAGGCTAATAAGTTTCATTTCAAAAATTAAATTTCAAAACCAATTCCTTCAACAAATATCTTACAGGTATAAGCTTCAATCAAATAACATCGGTCAGTCACATAACGACAGAATTTGATCGAATGCCGGACAAAGAGAGATCAAGAAGTGCCCATTTGACAATCACGAAGTTATTTGTTGTGAGAGGCAGGTTTTCTGAAAATTGAAGTTCTGTTCATTCAATGGTTCACTTCTACATAAGTTGATAGCCCATTCTTCCTTTTAGAGAATAGAAAACGCTTTATATTAATAGCACGATATTTCTATACGAAAGTAGACTGTTGAAGTTCTTGAAGAATAGACAATACAAGCTTGTTTGTGTGAACAGAGAACGATTCTGCTACAGCAACGTTTCAATGAGATCCCAACAAAACATTCGCTCCGTTTACATTCCGTTGGAAAGGAGGGTGATTCAGCCTCAAGCTGAACGTGAACGAGGGATTTCTCGAATGGCGAACGTCTCTGTCGACTGTTGAGTTGAGTGCTGCGCATATGAAAGAGTTGGATCTCTTCAAATCCTTCATCTACTTACAAGCAGATGCGGGAAAGCCACGCACACGTTTGAAAGGACTTCCTATTATAAAAAGGATGTATGTTTACTTAGATTCTATATTTGAAAGATTGCAGATCTCTTTAGAAATTGGATTTGTTTCTTTTAAGGAGTAAAATGTGTTAGGCGTAGATAGGCATTCCTTAAACCTTATTATCCTACTGTCTCCCGAATTGAAAAAACAAACCTTATGAGGAATTATTTGATCCCAGGGGCGCCGACCGGGGAGAATTTAACTTAAGTAACATCTTTAGATTGATTATCACTTGAAACTAATCAACAGTACGGCAAAATGACTTGATTATGAGTAATTACTCTTCTTTCTAAATTCGTGTTTTAATGTAGGCATGTATGATAAATGTATAAACACACAAACGTGATGAACGAGAAGTGAGATGTCGAGTGTTACCATGCCATGCCTGCGGGAGAGGGGTGGGATGAATAAGCCCCCTCCAAAATGATAGCAAGTTTTGTAATATGTATGTATATCGATCAGGCTAGCTATGGACCACGAAAGACGAGTACCAGTAAGGCTCAGTTGTTGATTTGAGTTTACTCATTAGACTCTTCTAACTTTACCGAGCTCGGAGGAACAGCGTCCAGATAAGACCCAGACCACTGTATCCGAGCATTACAACTGCGGTTGTTAGTCGCAGAGGTCGGGCTCTTCATACAAAGAGCTACAAATTTTATCTTTTCCCGCCCTTGTATCGAAGCCGGGATGACTTGGTGACGAGCAATCACGCTGACACCGTGGCCACGACGGGGACTTTTGTAATATATTAAATAAACTAATAACATTACCTAAGAACAAATTAAAATATTTTACGGGCTCTAACATCTAATTTCCTTAGTTACAGACAAAAATTAGCCATAACTTATTGTTCGTTTGTATGTTATTGTGAATTCTCCAAATTTTTATCCTCCCCCTTCCTGCCGAAGAAGGGGAAAAAAGCAAAAACGTTTTGACACCTGTATTGCGTGAACAGGTACGATGTGGAAAACGTATATTACGTTACGGAGTCACCTTCAATAGTTACTGCATCATATTATGGTACGCGACAGATTTGTTTAGTTCGATACCGGACTGATGATCAAAAGCGGTCTGACGTTCTTTGAGAATTCGCTATCTCAAATAAAAGAAATAAAAATGTATCTAGTGATTGTCTATCTCCACGATAAAATTAAGTATCACGTCTTATCTGTATGGAGAAGCACTCAATATCGTACCACTTTTATCCATTTTCTTACACTATAGAACGTAACTTTTCAATCAAATTTCGTGACATTTAAACCTTTATTCAAGGAATTAAATATCTTAACACTTCCCTGCATTTATATTTATGAAACGGTCTTGTTTGTTAAGACCGAATTACTGAAGTGCCACCCTTGCTTTATACGAAACAGTCTCGTTCACGAACACAATACTCGCAATATTAATAATATTCATCGCACTAGAGTGTCAACCACTCTTTGCCTAAAAGGACCGCATCATTCGGGAATCGTTCTATATAATTCCCTGCCCAAGAATATAAAAGACATTATGAAATTGAATATCTTCAAATCCGCGGTTAAAAACTACCTCCTGCACCAGTGCTTCTACATTGTAAAAGAATTTATTGATTTTAATAAAAGTTAAATTCATCTTGTACTTTATCACGCCATTGCTGTAGTACTTTTTAAATAACTTATAACAATTTCAAAAACTGTTTTCTTGCATGATTGTGTTGCCGTATGGCTCATATTAATTTAGTTTTATATGTACTCAACTTTGGCACGGTTGTGTACATTAATTCTGTAGCCCCATCCTGGCCCGGGTTTTTCTCCGTTTTTCCTTCGGGTAGAGGCGGATTTCTTATACAGGTTCTCTAGGCTTTGTCTAGGGGCGTGTTTATTGTAACAATAAATCGTGAATTTAGTGTTTTTTCAACTCTTATGATTTTTAAACACTATACTCAGAATAATCTATAGTTCGATAATAACTTGTACATGTAAATTTACAAACATATTTGCGTTAAATTACAAACATATTGACATTATATATGTATTATAACTCGAAGCTAACTTTTTATCTTATCTAGGAACTTATGCAAAAAAAATTTGAATCCGCCTCTGCCTTAGGGCCCTTGATCGGAATTGATGGGATGGTCCCTTGCTTGCTTCCGAAGAGTAAATTTGTTTATTGTCCTCCACGTGGTCATACGAAGTTTGTACTGTTTTTTGACAATAAATTTATTATTATTATTAAATTTATTATTGACATAGTGCTGTATTATACCTCCCTCACGGAACTTATGGTTGGTGAATAAACGTATCGATTATTCGTGGTGGCGTTAACCAAATACATGTATCTACATTGAACACTGAATAGGATTACATGGAAAATGAACATATATCGATTCGCTGTGCTTGCAAACATCAGCTTGTTCTGTCGGATCGGCTGCTTCCAACTGCGGCGGCAACATCGTCACCAATTTCACACTAGAACTTATGTTCCCGCCTGAACTCTCCGACGTCAACCTCCACCTTTTGCCGCGTCGGGTATACGCGCCGCGTTCTCCATTCTAAGTACTTTCCTCTTCCTGTTCCCTCTCCTTCCACATACAAAGAGTCGCCCTCCCCCCCTGCTTTCCTTCTCCTCTTCTACTACCGCTCTCGGCGCCCAACGTCTGCCGCCCCCGATGGCGCCGGCGTCTCCGCGGCGGCGCACGGTGGGGGCGTGTCGTAGGTGAGGGACCGAGCTTCTGGCGCCCGCGGATAGAATCTTTATGGTCCATCTGAGCTTCAGATGGTAGTGCCGGCTCTTATGGAGAATTGCCGCTTTATTGTCCGTCGCCGTCGGGGCCATCGATTCGCAGCGCGCGCGCTAGCTGGCTCGCTGTCGCGACATCCATGTTGTGTGGTATGAGAAATTTAGCGGTCGACTACGCATCTACGGGGAACGGAAGTCGAGGTGAAGATAGGTTTGCCTAAAGCGATGTCATCATCCACGCTATGAAAGTGATTCCTCCGATCACCACAGATCCACGATCAAACACGCATCTCAAAGAGAGTTTGAAATATGTCTTATAGGTTAAGGATCAAAATAAGAAATACCTTCGGGGTCATCGATTCATAATTCTTTTCACATTTTAAAAATTATTAAAAGTGTTTGACAGATTCTCGAAAATAATGTATTCATTTAAAAGGTGCCTTGGTCATGAATAAGCTGAAAATTCAAATTGCGCAGGTGTATATGAATATCTATTCATTCACTCGTAACTGCTAAAGATTGTAAAAATTGTCGTGGGTTTACATCTAAATTCGTTTTAAAAGTGATGAATTTGTTCATTAAAAAAGAGATTGTCTATGGAAATATAAATCATTGTCAATGATGAGGATTTTAATATAAGTAATAAAATGTACTCTTCATAAAGAAAGTATGTGAGAAAGACAGTTTTGAACTTTTGGATGAATATTTAATCAAATTTCCTCAGCTCCATATAAGCTCCATCGCATCGCGGTAAAATAATTGAATTATAGGGCTTACTTCACTTACCTTATTCTAAAAGAGATTTCAACTGTCCTCCTCCGCATCAAACAAGTACATCGATATTTTCAAATCAACGAATTCTAGGCATAGTGAAGGAATTTTGAAGGATAGTCAAGGACTGAAAAAGCAATTTTGTTGAAGTACTTTCGGGTAATTCGAATATTTTTTTTGAGACTTGCTTCAGTATTTTCACGCGATGAAATAAAACTAATATTAGGTGTATATTTGCTTATTCGTATAGAATGTCCTTATTTTTATTCCTCAGTGTTGCATGATTGTATGTTTCACTATTTGGATATTTAATTTCCGCAAACCTTTTGTAATTAAGTATATTGTCGAGATATACTCTTCTTTTCATCTCTAGACCCCTCAGAAATTCTGTTTTCATATTTGCGTTTTCTGCGATGTACGACCCTAACTCTGGAAGTATATATCCCAAACGTTTGAATTCTTTATCTCTCGTGTACGCTACAAATTCTTCACGCAAATTTTCTTTAATACGATCTTATAATTACATTTTAAATGAATCTTGTCATTATTCTGATAGCTTATCATTTGTGGTTTAATGTTATGGAGTAAATAACATTAGTGAAATATTGTATATATTTATTTCTATTATACATATGTCTGTAGATAATTATCCGCAGCCCGAGTGTGATAGACATGAATATGTGTGTCCTCTATGGAAGAAACGAGTTTGTACAGTCAGATGTCATCTGCATAAATTAGTACATCTTCGTATTTGAAGATGCCAACAATATCATTAGTAATTAGTTTAATGTTAAAACTCTCCATGTAATCAAGAAATCGAATATGTACCACAAGAAAAGTATGTGATAAAAAATAATGTCATGGCGACGATTATAAAAATCTCTTCAACCCTAAAACTATGGATCCGATGCAATTTTGATTTTTCATGTTTCAAAACTAGTTTTCAATAATTTTTGTCTTTACACTCATTTCCACCCTCCACCGAAGGGTGCTAGTGGTGTCTTTCTTCCTTTAGGGATAAATTTAGACTTGCACGATATTGGAATTTCACTATCCACTCAGTATAAACTGTGACCTCGTCACTGATATCGATATTTTATAAGTAGCATCCTCTTCCTTAGGGGTGCTATTGGTACACAAGGACTGATTGTGAACATTGTCGCCTTCGAGATTGTCACTACTTATTTCAGCGGCCTCGAGAACTACGATCTCAACATCAATATTGGTGACTTTCGACTAATTTTACATTTCACTCCTCCTCACCCCAACACAAAGGGTGTTTATGCTGTATACGGAGTGACCGTGTACTTATCTGGTGATGAGGGTGTCACTTCACTTCGGCGGTCCCAAACATGATTTATTCATACCAATATCTGTCGTTTTTTAAAATTATTTTTACCTGTCTCATTCTGACGCCTACCCCAAGGGTGCTATGGGTATATTATCTCTAATGTGAACTTACGACGCGTCGAAGGCGTCCTTATCCCACTAAACGGCCCCAAAAACTATGGTATAAATTCTAATATCGGATTTTTTTCATTATTTTTACGTCATCCTCTTCTCACTCCCTCCCTAGGGGTGACAGGGATGTCTTACCGTCACATTGTTTGTTTTCCGATAGTCTGCCATCTATACATTACATTTGGTTGAAATTACTCCAGGCACTCAAGAGTTACGGTTGGTTACATACATAAAACATGTCAACTCCCATTTCACCACGTTAGGGGTGGATTTTTGTAAAATCCTTTCTTAGCGGATGTCTACCCCCTAAAAGAAATGTGTCAAATTTCAAGTAGGCTTTTCTTCTGAGATTTCGTGATTAGTCAGTCAGTGAGTGAGTGAGTGGTATTCTAAATGATATTTCATTATGACATTCTAAATGATTAATTTATGGCAAAACCTACATTTTGTTATTCCGACTCTAAGATATTTTGTTATTATGGTTCATACTAACAAAATTTACAATTAATTCAATTACAAAATTATGGTTTCAGTTCAATTACAAAATTATGGTTTTATAATTATGGTACCAAGTTTTGAAAAAACAAAACATATAAACCAGTTTTCTGCATTGTCGAAGAAAGACAAAATTTCGCATATTGCACAAAATGTATTATTTTATTACACCCACCACCCCTTTGTATGTGTCCTGCTCGCTCTCTCTAGTTAGGGTACCGGACTATATCACTTCTATTCACTTTTATTGGTGGATGAATTAGTTCAGGTTGAATTCAGCCATACAAAGCATGTAAGAGCAAATATATTTTTTTGTTCTGCATCTCGCTTCCTTGAGTTACTTCCGTCAAGGAATGTACAGTAGTTTGTTGCATTGCTGAGGTTCTCATAGCGTCCTCAACCAGGGTGCAGAATGAACCCAACCATCAGGCGCGAGAGACAACGCGACGGGGCGTTGTTGCCAGATGGAGCACGAGGAAGGGGAGAGGCGGGAACGGACAAGCCGCTAGCGCACGCGCGACCGATAGTATCGTGTTCACTAGTTAAGTCGAGGATGGCTGATGGTAATAGTGCTGCCGGTTTTTACTGAATTTGTTTATATTGCCGCCCTTGTGTTCTTCGTTTTCCTTACTATGCAAACGACGTCGTTTTAGTGTTCACAAAGACGAAAAGTTTATGGAGGCAGTGCGATAGTTTCTATAAAGATTGATTCGGTGCCGTACTGTTTGCCCAAGGATGAGGATATGGGAAGTTAGTGACTTGAATAGTGACTAGTTATGTTAGTGGCTAGTTTTGTCGTTTTCATGTAGAATATAACAGGATCAAAACCATTATACTGAGAAAAAAATCAAGTAATTTATTTGTGAAGAGGATTTTAATTTCCACCTGATTGTCGTATATTAATAGAAAATATATTCTCTCATATTTGCTCATGTTTATGGTGTTGGGCATATTCTAATCGTTCAGACCTGCTCATGTAAGTGAAATATATGTAACTTGTGCACAATCTCTCATTAATAGTATGATCATTTATAGAGCCGTAATTATTGCATTCCACATGACGCATTTTTTCATAATGTATCAAAACACAAATGTTAATCTACATGAATTCAGTTCTCATTTTTATAATAAGCGAGAGAATCTTCAATAAATTCCACCCTAAACTGTTCCACAGGTAGGTCCGTTAATCCAAGGACCGGTTGATCTGAGGTTGACTTAGAGGAGTTGTACTGTACCTTGCACGCAGGTCCTAACGGGGTGACTTCGGACCTTTACAACCAATGGTGTATTATTTACCTATCAAGCAATTCACTTAATAGTCCGAGAGGCAGCGTCACAAAATTGACTGTCATTTCATTAGACACCATTTTTTGCACACATCAGTAAGCCTAAACTAAGAGGTTTTGATTGGTCTGCCGATCTAGTAGCGCTGGATGAAAAAAAAAATTTACCCTTGGACAATTAAGTACTAAGTATCTTAGTATGCATCCCGCATCTCGCTGAACGGCCGTCCTTTACTTTCTTTCGGAGTGGTTTGCGGACTGTCCCAGCATCGGAACAGCTGCAGACCAATTTTTAATATAAATATATTAAATAAGCACTCCATCTCGCGCCTAATGAAGTCTTTCAATGGAAATGTGCGATAGAAAATTCCCTTCTATATTCAGTAAATTATCTTTATAACTTATGACTAGATATTAATATTTATCAGTAATTACTGTATGTATCAATATAAATTCTTGACCGTGAGTTTGGATAAGGATATGATTTCTTGTGCTTAGGTCATAAATTCATCATCCATCAGATCGCCAACGATTCGACTTGTATTAAGTCATCAGGACTCTCTGAAACCATAAATGCACTTCATGTATCACAAAACATATCACTTCAACCGCTTAAATATATCAGAAGACATTATGCTGTAGTGTTATAACAGCTCTCACCAAGTCAAAACGTTGGGGATCTGATAGATGGTGTTTATGACCTAAACTCAAAAAATCATACCCTTTGGGAGTAAAGATGAAAAATATATGAAGAAACGTGTTAACTCGATCAACTGCACACTGAGTACGTAATATCAAAATTCATCACAATTCACAGCATCACAATTTTAACATATGTGCTAAAAATTATAGATTATCTGTTGTATCTCGGAACTGATTGCTCAGAGATGCTACCGAATTTTTGTCTTAAACCAACTTGGTTACAATACAATTTATTATTTGTTTATTTTTTTATGATCTTAGTCCTCTCTTGTTCTTTTTTATTTCGGGCACTATCGTTTACATGAAATGTGAATGTCATCGATTAATAGTAATTTGATTAACACTTTTTTATTTTGTTGTTGTTTTATATGCTACTTAAAATTTAAATCTGCTGTTTTCAGAATTTCAGTCAAAAATCGTTCCTGAACTATGATGTACAATCCCATGGATTGTGATGTACAATCCCATGGATGTTTTTTAAACATAACTATGAAACACATCATAGAGCGAGGCGTAGAATCGACTCCATGAAGCATACTTTATTACTTCGGGAGGAAGAAAGACAATTGTGAGCTCAGTCAAGAGTGTCATGAGACTTCTTTCTCCGCTATGTTAGTGGTTACCGTTGGGTCTCTTTTTTGTGTGTGCTTGATGTTGTGTCGCCAGGAGCCGAGAGTTGTATGACCACGAGCATGAGAGCAAATTGTTCTGAATTATAACTGTCTATATCAGAAAAAATGGAGAGATGTTTCGAATTACTTACCACCCTGGTAGGATATAACTATTCTATTTTTTTGTATACCTCGGGACAAAATAGGAAAAACAGGCTTCATTTTAAGATCAAGATGAAGAAATGAGAAAATATTCAAGGATTGAGGATTATGTCGATAGTGTAAGCCATTATTTTAAATGTAAATACAATCCTCCGAATTTTCATCTAGTATTTTAAATGTAAATGTTCTAAAACGGTTAGACGGAAGAGCAGACCTTACGGTCTGAGTCTCGCCAAAATAAATGCACTTATTATTATTTATACTACAAGAAATTCTCCTATGTCATTATTTCAGAAATGTCAAGTAGTTTTTGAATGAAAAAAAAAAACGTTTTTCGAAACGACAATATTTCGTCCGGTGTCGGTTCTCATCTCTTTTTGATATGAAAATATTATACGCTCCGAATGGTATACATCTCGTGATTTCGATTGATAACCTGATCCATTTGTCACTCCAGTTCTGTTTTGTTTGCGAACAATAAATAACAATGTCGAAATCCAAGAGGGGATGGACATTTCATTTGTTAGGTGTTTTAACGAGTACTGTTTACTTTCCTTGATTGTTCATTTAAATAGCATGCTTCATGAGTATTACACTCACATGAGAAAACCTTTTGCTTGGGATGAAAACAAAATTTACTTGTCCTAACGACGGGATAATTCATGTATAAATTCATAAATATGTATATTTCATTGTAATTTGAAGCAATTTAATTCATGTAAGAAATATAGATGGTATTTTTTTTTTCTCCACCCCGTCGGAAATTCACTCTCGAAGATCCACTGGCTACTTCCTGCATTGCAGTGGTCGTCCTTGACTCGGGTGCGAGCGCAATCTGATGAACAGGTGCATTGTGGCACTCGCAAAGTCAAGGTCGTCCGGATTTCGTAATCCCCTTCTTTGCGTCTCCATCTCTTCAGTCAGTGGACGACCTTGTGCTACAGCGTACAAATAGACAGTGCTCGCGTCCCAGGAAGACGGAGCAGTGGGCGGGAGGGAAAGTAAGCGTAAAAGTGCACGACCTTGACCGCAGCGTATCGAGTGGCGACTACGAAGACTTGCGTCCCAGACACGTGCCACCCATTACCCGCCTCCTGCTCTGTTTGCGGTCAGTCAGTCTGTGAAGAGTCGGGGAGAAGAGACGCGTGAACACTGACCGCAAAAGGGTTAGACACTGAATCCCGTTCTTGGTCACGAGTGTTCGTCCTCCCGGTGTAGGGTAGTAGCAGTTGTCTGTTACCTAACATCGCTCACCACTACGGTACTAATATTTCCGCGAAGCTCCGTGCGAGTGACCTTGACGGTTTTCAATCAAGTCATAATTATGAATAAGAATTTCAAAAAATATTTTATGAGATGAGGAAACGATTGAATACACCAAAAATTAATGAATGCTAACCCATTTTCTCCGCTCAATTGTGATACCATGCTCATATACTATTAGAAAGTGTATTTTGTGGTCCAAGTGGATGGATAATGAGTTGATAAAAATATCAGTAATTAATAAATTCAATGTACATTAGGGTGAAGTTAATTATTATTCCACATTGTCGTATTCAGAATCTATATATTGAGCTGAGAGTAGAACCAACTTTTTCGTACGGCGCTTGTTACTGCATTGTAACGTTCACGAAAAGTTTTGAAGGTGACTCAAGTGCACACTACTTATACATACAGCCACTCACAAAACATATTCGGTCACTCCCATAGTCACTGATTTTGAATTTTTTTAAAATTATGAATAGAAATGAAACCAAGCAAGAACGACACAAAAACGTATTTGCATCTGTGAACATTTCTGAAAACTAAGTGTAAGAAAAATGAAACAAAGTACTCAATATGAAAAAAATTAATGTAATTAAATTTTAAGAAAACACGTCACAAAAATATTCGGTCATGTACAATTTTGACCTTCCTTTGCAACAAAGAAAGCATTAATGCCGGGATTGATCACCCTTCTATTTAATGAGTTCGAGAATCAGTTCTGCATGTTGGCTGTAATTTTTTACAGGTACCGTATACCAGTGACTTCCCGTACTAATAAAAAAAGTCTTCAACCCTCGATTGCCAATGGGAGTGCGCATGCTGGTAACCAAAACAGCAAATAGACCAAACTCACTGCTGACTGTCATACGCATTTGCCCGACCAATTGTTTCAAGATTGACTGAGCGTTGAGGGTGTGCGCACATTGGAGACTTAACAGTCTTAATGCTTCTTTCTACTTCATTCTTCCAAGTCTTCGAAATGTGGGAGTTGCATTATATTTGAATTCATTTTCTTTAATATTTTACGTAGTGTGTTCCCGCCGTGTTCCCGCCGTGTTCCCGCCGTGTTCCCGCCGTGTTCCCGCCGTGTTCCCGCGTAAGAGTGCCGCCGTCTGCCTGTGCGAGTGACCTTGACGGAGACGTTGTCTGAGGCAGGTTCTTCGAACGTTCTACAATCCGTTTATAAAGCTTTGGAGGGAAAGATCTTAAATGGATCCAAACGCTGTAATCTTTTCATATTCTTAAATGACGATGTATTCTTAAGAAAGTATTCAAACTTTATTGGGTTGATAACAAAGATCATTGAAGAAATACTAAATTTTCCGTTGATTTATCTTGAACTATGTATAGGATAAACTGGGAAGTCTCTACAGTTTCTTTTTTGGTCAATTTTCTTCTTCCTCCCAATATTCAATACACAAACGGTAGCTGTTTCCTCTAATTCAATTGCTCACTCCCTATCTCTCAACCATAGACCACAAAATTACAACAAACATGCAGAACCGTTTACGCGAAGTCTTAAAAAAATAGGATGAACAAACCCGACTTTAAGAAGCGGATTAGGACATGTTTGTTGTAAAGGAAGATAAAATTGAACGTGACCGAATGTTTTTGTGATTGCATATTATCTTAGCTCTTGTATGTATTAAAGGTTACTTTAAATTATTGACCCGTGGTACTTTTTTTCAAAATCGAATCAGTTACTATAATGTTTCAATATTACCTGAGGGAGTTAAATAACTTTCAAAACAACCCCTGTCTCCTGTCAATGAACAAACGAGGAGGAGAAAACCATCCCTTAAACAATCCCCAACTATCATGGAGGCTCGCGTCGTCTCACACCGTCGCTCTTGCATATTAACGCAGCATAAACTTCTGCACCGTGTTTAAATCGTCTTTCATCAATATGACCTTGATTGAAAGTCGTTGGTGACGAGGAATTTTCCCACTCATCCTCCTCACTCCAGTGGCGCGTCAGGTAACGACTACATACTGCTCAGAAAATGAACGTACTTGGAAGTTCAACGCCAAGGAGAGGTTGGATGTGGGGATGAGAGCAGACCGGAGGATGCGAAAGGGCTGAAAGAGAGGGAACCAATCATGTATCAGCAGGTCTCTTTCCACTGTCCTTGCCACAACGTGATTTAATGATGGGTGACAAGTATAGTTGAAACGATTCTGCGAAAGTTTTAGTGGTGCGGTCACCAAAAACTTGTCTCGGTTTGCCAGATTTCTCTTTTGGGACACTCCCGCGGGGCGAGACCTTGGCGTGCTAGTAACGCATTCTCAAGGTCTCTAGGTGCCCCTTCGTCTTCACAGCCCTCCAGACCCCGCCGTCGCATTGGAATCGGTGAACCGCCTGTTCCGAGACGTGCATATTAAGTTCTCCGTGCTGTCTCAACTTTAATGACATTGAAGAACTTTCGAGGCAGTACTCGTAATTATGTGTGAAAGTAAGTGTGCACGGCTCACCCGACGCCTCGCAACTCGGTCGTTTGATAGTTTTACCTCTTTCCAGACCATACAACCCGCTGGTTCTTTTTGTTCATGAATATCCCTTCAAGTTGGAGTGAAAGTGTAAAAGGATAATTTAATTGTAAGCTTGAATTGTATATTACTTGATTATATAATAATATTCATATATATATATATATATATATATATAGTAATTGTACACTACTGATAACATCAAAGGGCCCTCTTATTTTTCTAAGTCCCACGCTCTGACCAGTTTTGGATCTGTTAAGTTTGCAACGCCTCTCTCCTCTTGCTTCCCCTTCGACAGGGGAAGTTTCGTTCGACCAATCGTAGGTCTATTTGAAACGGCGCCCACATTTGGAAGACTAATAGTACCGCTGGTAAATCGTAACGAGATAAAATGTTTCATTACACCGCTATTAAAGAAATATTTTGTATTTTTTTATTATACACATTTTGGACTTCTATAACAAAAATATTCTGTATATTCTTGACTTCAATAAACTTTACCATTCTCTATATTTAAACGACATCTCGAGATTCGTTGTCTCACAAGGTCTTCATAGACAATGTAAACGATATTAGAGTTTCTGTAAAAAACGTTTGCGCAATACTGTGATAAAATATAGAATTTGAATATAATTGCAAGATATCGTATGAAATTGGTATAATTCGAATCACAAATTACTATTAAATATTCAAACAATTTTTTATATTTGTACGGTGAAGTAAAGAAATCAAATCTCATTGCCTACAAATGATGTGTATTGTCGAAAGTAATTTCACATAATTTGCGAAGTCTTTCATATATGTGAAAAGGAATTAAATAAATATAGAAAACGTTTGTCTCAAATATGAACTAATAACACAAAAGTTTAATTCTCGAGTTATAAATAATATAAAACTACTTAAGGAACAAATAAATTACATCTTCCAGTGACATATTTATCCACGATATAACAATTTGGTAGTAATCGTGCAACCTAAAAAAATAATCAGAGATCAAAAATATGAAAACCTCGTTTCAGATATGAATAAATAAAAAAAGACGATTACCAAATTGTTATATCGTGGATAAATATGTCACTGGAAGATGTAATTTATTCGTTCCTTAAGTAGTTTTATATTATATTAAAAATTAAAACTGTTAAAAACTATATTTTATCACAGTATTACGCAAACGTTTTTACAGAAACTCTAATATCGTTTACATTGCCTATGAAGACCTTGCGAGACAACGAATCTCGAGATGTCGTTTAAATATAGAGAATGGTAAAGTTTATTGAAGTCAAGAATATACAGAATATTTTTGTTATAGAAGTCCAAAATGTGTATAATAAAAAAATACAAAATATGTTTTTAATAGCTGTGTAATGAAACATTTTATCTCGTTACGATTTACCAGCGGTACTATATACTATTTTTTCAAGTATCATATAAATCTATCCGGGATGTAGCGGGAATAGTTATATAAATAGCCATTCAATATAAACGTACAAATCTTTTAAAATCTTTAGCATTCAATCCTTCTGCACTTACAATCGGACACAGCATGTGAGCGCAAGCCGGCAGCTGCTGGCCTAACTACAGTCATTTCCGTCTCGTTTTCACTGCTTATCAATGCACGATAAAATAATGTTAATTTCATGTATGTTGCTTTCATGTAGACCACTCTCTATATAAATACAAACTAAGATACCTGTTATTTTTATTCCGATTGTGAGTGAATTTTTTTTTTTTTTTTGAAAAATGCCCCTGCTCCGTCACTCGCCCAAAGGCTACTATTCAAAGTTATGCGCTCAAATGGAGCCTCCTCACTGAGCGTCTGCCACGCTTATTTGCAACTGAAGCCCGCTTTACATGGTCCTTTTTGCAAACAATTTGCGGCCAATTGCTGTACAAAAATGGATGTGAATTGGGCGACGTCACGCTTGAAGTCTTCAGAAAGTACAGAAAATGAACGTTCGGAAATAAGTGTTTTACACGGTATTTGACGAGAAATGGATGTGTACACTTTTTTTTATGTCTGTATGACTTGAATATAATTATTAAATGAGATGACCTTACTTTCACAGAGTTTCATGCAGATTCAATAGTTTTTGTCAGTAGTTGTCTGATGGTGACCTACAGTGGGGGTCGAAACGTTGTAAAGTTTCTTTAATAAAAAAAATGGAGAAATGGATGTTGTTAGGATGAGTTATCTCTCAACGTCACGGGGAGTGCAACAAACAATTAACCTATCTAGATTGGATATTGTAGATAAGAGTGAAGCCTTTGCTGGCGATAATAAGGACAAGTTTGGAGGTGTAAATTATAGAGAAGGTCCTCTTTTTTCTCGTAATGTCCTCAACTTTCTTCTTTGTTGTCGTCTGTTTCATAGTACAATATCTGCTTTCCCTAGAAGAGACTCCTACGTGGTGAGGACATTTCGAAGAGAAAACAAATTTCCATGTGATGCTGATAACTCGCCTTATTTATTAAAGAGTCCTAATTTGTGAGAACTATAATGATTCAAGAGAAACACCGTAAAGCATGTTCATAGTTGTCTAGTAATTGAGGGAAGGAAGAGAGCAGGGTTAAGGAAATACTCCTGTTCTGCGCTGAAAATTATTTGATTTGGAAGATACGTAAAACGGAAAGTTATTCACTCACCATTAAGTTTTGACTACCATTCTGACGATTATACGCAAAGAACACATCTTGTGGTCACATTGAAAAAATACGTAATTAGGTAGATGTATGAGTACTTGTTGATAATTTCATAAAATAAGTTTGTTGGCACTTCGTTTTTCTATTTCTTTTTCTCGCGCCAAATGATGGCTTACGACTTAAAGTAGTACTTCTCAATAAAGTTCACTAGCCATACCGTATGACTAATCAATGTAGGGTTGCGTGCATCCGAAACGAGGAGTTCTCGAAAAGAACTGAGTTTGTACAAGATTAACTTTTCATCGACTTAAAAGTGGTATTCTTATGTGTTGAGATTAATCTGTATATGAACTTGGCGATTTTGAATGCATCGTGAGATGGTCGGAAAAGATTGCATCGAGAAACTTTTAATTCGTATGCACATTTTACTGATTTTGTAAGTTGCGTCAGCACACATTTGAAAGGAGTCTTCGGAAAAATGTTTTCTGCAAATTCTCGAGTGTTCATTTGGAACGAAACCTGCCTGTTTAATGGCAGTAAACAATCTCTTTTTAAGTTCATCTCGCAGGAAACTGAAATTCTAAAGGCAGAACAAGCTTTTACCATTGTAAAATAAAATTTTCTTCGTACGAACATTTGAAAAAAAATCACATGGAGGACACAATTATAAAACAAAATTTAAGCTCCTGGACTTGATATACATCGAAATATGCTGAGCACTGAATGGGAAACTATATTTGCCCAGTACGGAAAGCGACGTTCTTGACGCTCAGTGGAAGGGGAAGATGACGGCTTGGGCCCTGAATGGTGCCGGGATAAGCAGTTAGTTTAATACATCGATGGTCCAGAAGCACTTTGCGCGAATTCCATCGTCCGCCAAGTAGTATTTCAGAAGTACAAGTACTTCTCCAAGTAGTTCAAGAACCCCGCTCATTCTGTCCTTGTACTACTACTGCAACCTACACTGGGACAATCCATCTCAAATCAACCAAAAAATGTTGAAAATGGCACCCACCATCTCTGATTTTGATGAAATTTGGTACACTTGTTCGTATCATTAAGTTAGCGATTCATATGAATATTTCGATTCCTAGGTCTCATAGTCTCTTCATTAAGTAGATTAGAAATTTTGTATTTTTCGGGAAATTGTTGCTCTCGTGAGTGCAGGTAGAGATCTTCGAATTTAATAAAAAAATTCATAACTCCAAATATAATTCATGAATCAACATCAAAATTTATGTACACATACTTTAAAGGACATAAATTAGGGGAAAATATATCGAGCTTGTATTTATAGTAAGAAAATTTTTTAAAATTGAGAAAAATTATTTTCTTTCAATTTGGGGCGTGAAAATATTTCTTTTAAGTGTTATATCTCAAAAGGTCAAAATCATACCTGAATTATATTTTTGTGAATAAGAGCTAAAAGTGTAGGAAAAACAAGTGTGGAAAGAAAAAAGTGGTCCCGCCCTTTCCTGATTAGTAAATTCTTGTTAAAACTTTATTTTACTTTTATGTTTAATTAAACAAAAATTAAGTAAAGTAAGTAAAAATTAATACGGAAATACAGATAAGAATTATATAAGACAATAAATTACAGTTTTTGTCTGTTTATTCTTCTATTACTCATGAGGGAAACTGGTCCACTACGCTTTTTTAGAGTTCATTGAACCTTTGCTGTGCGAGAGAAGCATCTTTTTCTTCAAATTGATGCATCCTTCCAGAGTCCTGAGCAGTAGGTGGAGGAATACAGGACATAATATCGATGAGTGGTACAAAACAAATACCTTCCTTTCCTTCAGGCCAAAAAAAAAATCTTGCTCGTCCATATGGGTGCATACATTGGATGTTTACATCACCGTCTTCATGCTTGGAGAAGATCAACCCAAAACACCAATGATCGTCGTAGATACACGAGACTAAAAAATTGTTGGTAATTGTGACATTTTCATTGTGGATGATTCTACCTCACAAAACTTGAATGTTATGGAAAAAGTTGCACCAACACTGATCCTCTTTATTCCCATTAGAAATTCTGAAGGGGTGATAACTCCGCGTACCTGGCACAGTTTTAATCTTGAAAAATCGACTTGCAAGCTCTTGTCTGGTAGCTAAGAGATTCTCTCTCTTTATGAGGGCAAATTAAATATTTTTAATGTTGGCTTGGGAGTAATCAATGGCTTAGCAGTGTCGATGATATTTCATGTTGGCATCTGCCGGCTTGCTCTTGTAACAAGACGCTTTACGGTGCCTCTTGCAGTGTTTATACTGTCCCTCGCAACCATCCGAAAAATAATACACATGCTTAACTGAAGGGAAATTGACAAGGAGAAATTTTGTCACAACTTTTTGAGTTTCTTAAACAAACCCACATGTTCCAAATATTCTGATATAACACATAAACTGGAAACATTAAAATCTTAACTGAACTCAGGATTAGTATAAATAACAGCAGGGTGTATTTATACTAATGAACATAGATATTTTGACCAGTGATATCCCTGAGCTTCATTTTATACGACAAGTGAAAACTTTTCATTGACGTCTAGGAGGATAATTGTTTTATTGTAAGGAAGTGTTGATTTCAATTCTTTCAAATAATTTGCCTAAGATTTTGTGATGGATGAATGAATGAGGAACAAGTTTTTCCATACTATTTGTTACTTTTGTCCAAAATTCGTTTCAATGTCACTTGCAGAGTGCGAATTTTGCTCGTAAAAAGTTCTTCAAATTTTCGGTTGGTGGCCCCCTCATTTTTCTTTCATTATATCTACAAGTATATCCAAATCTCTTGCTTTTACTGCTCTCCCACTTTCCTCTGTGTCTTTGTTAGAAGTTTCAGTGAATTCTACATGTAAAACTTAACAAACTTTCGATGCTTATGCTGATCCAATCTTCCTTCTTTCCTGAACAAGTCTCCTATGGCGATTCAGAGAATGAACTTTAATTGGAGCCTCACCTAAGCTTGTCAAAGATGAGTTGATTTCCTCGCCTCCTTGTTCCCTTGAAACTGATGTTTTTACTTCCATTATGACTTTATCTGCTTCAGATGGTGAATTTCCCACAACTTACTATAGTAAGGTGCGCGTTCACATTCATCACTTTTTAATTTATGATTAACTTGGTCTGGGTAGCGATGACAGGTTTTTTGATCACGAATTACTTTTTTTTAATCACCAATCATGGTATTTATTTGAAGTGCGTTATTTAAAGATACACTTTTCAGCCCTTTTCTTATTTAAATTTTATGTATTTCAAATGATCAAAGCACAGTGTTTGATAGGATTCATACTTCGAAAGATAATATTTTTATGACGTTCACAAACAGTAAGTAAACATTCAGTATATACTTCACTTCTTAAAACCAAAAGCTCATTTTCAGTTGCACTTTCAACATTTATCAATTTTTTAAATTTTTGTGTAAGTTTTCTTGTGGCTCTGGTTTTTTATCTCTCCCACACTACAATCAGGCAACGGCTTACTACTTTGTGACATGGAAAAAAACAGTATGAAACTTTCTGCACTTTCTGCACTTTTAAGATTTAATGTTCAACCATNCAGCCCTTTTCTTATTTAAATTTTATGTATTTCAAATGATCAAAGCACAGTGTTTGATAGGATTCATACTTCGAAAGATAATATTTTTTATGATGTTCACAAACAGTAAATAAACATTCAGTATATACTTCACTTCTTAAAACCAAAAGCTCTTTTTCAGTTGCACTTTCAACATTTATCAATTTTTTTAATTTTTGTAAAAGTTTTCTTGTGGCTCTGTTTTTTTATCTCTCCCACACTACAATCAGGCAACGGCTTACTACTTTGTGACATTGTAAAAAAACAGTATGAAACTTTCTACACTTTTGAGATTTAATGTTGAACCACNTTAAGATTTAATGTTCAACCATTAGATGCTTGAATATAACTGAGACAGTTATGATAACATTTCCTTACAACGAGATAAAAAATGGTTTGATGAAAGGAAAATAATCAACAACCCTGGAGTGATTAAAACAAGACAGGGGAGACATTCACAAAAACATACATTGCCATAAGCAAGTATGAATCACTCCTTTGAACTGAACCATTGATGCAGATTGAAGAAAGCAGCCAATTAATGATAAGATGCAAACTCCGAAACCCACAAAATGCAGGACTCGGCACTTTTGTCGACTCGGCAAAACCATTCAGTTCCGCATTTTCCAGAGTCCCATCATGTTTGTTATTCTTTGTTGTGCGAGATAAGTGAAGGATATTGACGACACATTGCTGAATATTTCTAAATGCATTGAGGGAGAAAATTACTTACAAATAATGCGATTTATGGCTGTATGTGTCATCTACTTTTCCTACTTAAAACAATACTATAAAAATATTATTGTTGTAACAAAAAATTACTTAACAGGCTAGGGCGGGACCACTTATTTCTTTCAACATTTTGTCTTTCCCACACTTTTAGCTCTTATTTACAAAAAAATAATTCAGGTATGATTTTAACCTTTTGAGATATATCACTTAAAAGAGACAAAGATTTTCACGCCCCAAATTGATAGAAAATAATTTTTCTCAATTTTAAAATTTTTTCTTACTATAAATAAAAGCTCTATATATATTTTCCCTTAATTTAAGTTTTTTAAAGTATGTGTACATAAATTTTGATGTTGATTCATGATTTATATTCCGAGTTATGAATTTTTTTTATTAAAATCGCACATCTCTACCTGCACTCACGAGAGCAACAATTTCCCGAAAAAATGCAATATTTCTAATCTACTTAATGAAGAGACTATGAGACCTAGGAACCTAAAATTTCATATGAAAGGCTAACTTGATAATATGAACAAGTGTACCAAATTTCATCAAAATTTGAGATGGTGGGTGCCATAGGTTGGTTGATGTGATTTGGAATGACCCCTCTGGTACTTGTAGCCATGACACATGTTCTGCTACATATTGATGAACATGGCATAGAATAAACTAAATTTTGGTATACGTAGCTTTCATGTGGGAAATATGGATCACCTTGCGTTCAAGAACTAACTTGGATACCTATACTGCTTTACGACTGTGGTATCTGAACTGTTGACCAATCCTTTTGGTCCTCGCGGACTACTAATTTCATCGGTTCACATTCCATAGACCTAGTGAATTATTATAAAAATGAATAAGTTTCTTAAATTATGGCTGCACAACTTTAAAATATAAAACACAATCATAAAACATAAAACAACAATGCTATTAACAAAAAAACAAACAATTGTGAATACTTATTTAATCAAATATTCATTAAAGTGATGCAATAAAATCTGAAGAGGTTATTTCGTGTACCCTGCCAAAGATAATATTTTCAATATTGGACATTAATTAAATAGAAAAAAGTTTTTATTATTATTATTAATTTCCCATTATTTCTAAATATGATTTTTAACAATTTAAGACTCAAATATTTTACCAAAGCAAACTTTTTTTAAAAGAAGATAAAATATGGTAATTAATGTCCCCATTTGGTGCCGGGTTTTATTCTTTAGCCGAGACCCCCAAGCAACACATCAAAACTGCATTCCTCTACCACTTTTGAATGGCTAGGAAAACATACTTTCCGTTTTATTTATTTCACAACTTTCGAGTACCTACTCGGGGAAGAATGTTTGCATGGTCTACGGCCAGGTGAAAATTGCGGTTGACTGGGACACGAAGCCGGAACTTTCTGCTATGGTCGCAGGTGTACTGTCCACTGCACCACCTACATCGACTCCATCAACACGTAAGTGTACAAATAATGTGATATTGACCGGATTCCGGACCCGGAACCCGTGTATCAAAATGTGATTGTACGGTCCTGGAATTATAAATGGGGCCCACGAAAATATTCTGTTTTGCGCTCTTAGCAGTTCGAATTTGTTAGGTTTGCAACGCCACTCCCCTGCGACGGAGAAAAAGCTCCTCGTCTTTGTTCGACCAATCGTAGGCAAACTTGAAACTGCTTCCATATTTGGCAGATGACTAGTATTGGTGAATATACCACTATTAAATCGTAACGAGAGAAAATGTTTTATTACGCCGCTATTAAAGAAATATTTTGTAAACTTTTATTATACACGCCTTAAACTTCCTTAACAAAAATATTCTTTGTATTTTATTTCAATAAACTTCATTATTCTCTATATTTAAATGTCATCTCAAGTTGTTGTCTCACAACGCCGTTCTAGATAATACAAAACAAATTAAACTTCTCCGTAAAAAAAAAATTTTCTTGTTGTAAAATCGACGTTGTTTTATCACAGGTTTGAATTCCATCGCAAGATATCGTATGATTTTCGTGAGATACGCATTCGGGAATTACTTATTAATATTCTTATAACCTCTGAATTTTATTCAGTGGCGCAAACAACTTAAGGTCATTGGCATCAATTATTGTGTTGTTTATAGTAATTTCAAATGATATGCAGCTGTTTATACCATTTTTAGAGTTCAATCGGAAATCAAGCATTATAGAAAGGAATTTGATATAAAATAAATGAATAACACTAAATGTTAATTCTAATGATATCTTCAATAACTTTAAACCAATAAATAAATTACGTTTGTAACAAATGTATTGATGTAAGATACACCGCTTGGCTGTAATCGTGCAACATATAAAACAATATGCTCAGAGAGTAACATTACAAAACAGTTAATTTTTTGTTCTCAGAAAATATAAAAAATGGAACATAGCACTATTATTTAGACTTCAAAATACAATTGAGTTGTATTCATGTACTGTAAGATTATCAGACAATAAAACATAGATATTAATATTACGTTTTATTAATTATATTACATTGTCCCAGATATCAATTTCATTATATGCTCAACTTTCCTTCGTTTCTATCGACATGCCGTAGAATTCATTGATTTCAATAGCAGCGGGCAAACGAGGCAAATCATTCTTTATAGAACATTTTACGAATCAACGTGATAGTTCATATTTGTGAAGATAAATATATTGAATAGACATTTAACATGATTTTAAGAGTAAAGATTAAAAAAATCTAAAGTGGTATTATTTCAGGTCATAGAACATGAAATTCTACTAATTCCTGCTAAATAACGAATGTTTCATCTTGGAATACCAGCATAAATCCAACAACGAAATATTCTGAAATTTAAATACTATTGATGTGCTTGTTTATTTGTGTTTGCTCAGGTCAAATCTACATTTAGTGACATTCACGAACTTGAGAGCAGGTTTTTCAAAATTTAAATAAGTCTAAATGTTATATTTTAATCACATTTACACTTATTTAACTTAATTCACGTGTAATATTTTTAAGTTTTTAAAATTTCAAATAACCCATGCAGAAATTATTCAACATTGAATTAAAGAGCAATTAATTCTACAAATATTTAAAGAAAACGATGATACGAAAAGCAATTCGAGAGTTTCTAATTCTGACAGAAAAGTAAGTGTGATATGATAGTACACCATAGCATTGTTTACTAAACTCATCAAAATATGTTAAGTGTGAACTATGAAAAAGGATACTTGATTTTAATAAAAATATTGAGTAGGAAATGAATAGGCCTTAAGTTGTCTAATTTATATCCAAAAAATATTTTCAAAAACCTTTTTTTATGTAGCATCTAAATTTATCATACTATACATTTAGAGCACAATATTTAATAAAGAAAAAAATTATATGCACTTATTGGTTTAAACTAACAGTGTTCGTAGCAATGAAATAGCATTGTTATCTGTATGTCTTGCTAAGAATAGAAATAAGGAGGGTGAAAAACTATACGTTTTTATTACACTTTGATTGTTTTAGACACGGTAGAATGAACAACAAAATTAATAATAGCCGTATTACTCTAATGATAAAGAATAACCGTTAAAGGACGGGTCAAATAAATTTTTATTTAAAACAACAATTTTCGTCTAATTAAAAAGATCTTATAATTTAATCGCATGAAATCTAGAAGTAAGAGCGATAGTTTTACACAGACTGTTTTGAATATTGCTACAGTAACTACTCGCTAGATGGAAAGTATGAAGTGACCTTTCCTAGTTCGAGTTCACTTTTACTTTTTAATTTTTGGTTTCAAACTTTAACTTAGAAGACTAAATATCTTCTACGCAATGTATTTACGCTCACCAAGTTGTGGATTTCTTTATTTGAATTTTTTGAGCCCTAAAAAGTGCTGTTTTGGTCACTTAATAACGAGTCCAATATCCGTCTCGCAACCGTCTCGCAACCGTTCACTAAGGTCGACGCATAAGTCGTACTGTTAGCAATTTCTTCCCACACTTCACATACAACATCCTAGAGCGCGTCAGTTATTGTGGGAGGTTGTTCAGGCCAATTTTCGGATATTACACGCTTCGTCTCCGCCTACTCAGGCGTTGAACGCCGTCACGCCATTGTTGTACTTTCAAAATATCTGACAACAATTGCAAAACTATTTTCCTGCATGCTTGTATTATGTCTTATTATCTATATAAACTTAGTTGCATATGTTCTCAATCCTGGCACGGTTGAGTACATGAATTCTGTAGCCCCGTCCTGGCCCGGGTTTTTCTCCGGCTTTCCTTCGGGTAGAGGCGAATTTTTCTTATAAAGACTCGCTAGGCTCTTGCCTGGGGGCGGCATGTATTGAAATATTTATTCGCGAATTTAGTGTTATTTAATAGTTTCGATTTATCAACAATACTTTCAGAATGATTTGTAGTTTGATAATAATACGTATTGTGAAATGACTTTTCTGCGTTTTATTAAATACAATATTTGTTTGTATTTTGTCAATACTATAACACGTGTCGAACTATTTTTAACGTTAGGAGTACGTTGAAATGTTAAATCCACCTCTATCTTAGGGCCCTTGTTCGGAATTGACGAGATGGTCCTTGGCTTGCTTCCGGAGAGTAAATTAGTTTTTTTTGTCCTTCACGTGGTCATGTGCAGTTTGTAACCGCTTTGTTGACAATAAAATTGATTATTAACTAAATACTTATCGCTTGATGATTCAAGGAAAACAACAAAGAAAGTAGAGTCTCTGTGAGGACTGCTTAGGAGCTTACCACAGTTCGAATTTGTTTGAAACGAATTATGATTCAAATCGTACTAATTCCGAACATAACTTTACAATTCTTCTATAGTTCATAAAATGACCTTTGTAATGGTATCTTATTTGTAGCAATTGTTTAAAAAGAGGGAAATGCAATAATCATGAAACTTATCTTCCATCGTACTTTGCGGTAGTCACTTGGTGAAATTATGACTTTAATATTTAAGATTGCTTCTAATGTTTTCTTCCCCTCCCAAAATATACTACAACTTACTTATGTGTATTTTAATACATTGTAAACTTTACTGTAATAATACTGTAATAGATTAACTATATTCTCTTAACATTTATTAAATTTCATACAGTAATCGCCAACGAATTGCCAATTTTTGTCGTGGCAACGGCATATCGCTTCTCAGAGAATTATGTAAAACCGAACATAATGAAGGGTAATTGTAATTTGCGAACTAAGGACGATATATTTGGAGTCCTTTTCCTGACGGTTTGCAAAAATGTTGATGTTCCTTCTCCGCGCATAACGTGCCAACTCCTCCACCTCCCAAAATAAAACCTAGAGGGGAAAATGTTGTTCTTCGCTAATCAAGTGAAATTAAAGATTCGATTATTAAGGAGCTTTGCTGAGTGATTCAGCTTTTACTTTCAGTGAATCGCAGTTATACGATTGTTGTTCGAATGTTTGCCCGTCACAAAGAGCTCTTTTTGAGAAAGGAGTATATAGAGCTGTATCCCACTTGAATAATGCACAATGTTTATTGTACTGATGAACCATGTGGAAAGTCTTTCGATCTAAATATACTTTCATGATTTCTTGACAGTAATGAGTGTTCCTTGATTGCATGCTAGTAGGATGAAGAAGCTTGAAACGCAACTAGTACACTAGCAGCAACTTTTGTCATTTCATAATCCTCAGTGAAAAGTGTAATACCATATTCCAATACCTTTACGGGCTCTTTATATTGAAAGTTAGGCTAATGTTTACATCTCATGGGACAATACATTTAGAATATACTTCTGGGGTCCGAAAAATAACCTCGATACTTACTCCTCTCCTTGGCGTAACTGGTCTGGACTGTGCCCAGCCCAGAAATTTGCGTTAACAGAAGATTTATGGACTGCATGACAGTCTCCTTACGATGTATAATTCTCTTAGATTGCGGTGAACCTCACCGCCAGGTAACAGATTAATCATGTTACGTCGAATGAAAATGGTAGACGGGACCGGGATTCGAACCCGGGACCTTGAGCTCTACGCGCTCATGCGCTTACCGACTGCGCCATCCCGTTCGCTTCTCGGGTCCGTCTATCATTCTCATTCAACTTGTGAAACCCAAAGACCTCTGAGGTGGTCTCGTAGAGACTAGATTCCTCATCTGAGGCGACTCCCATAGGAAGTACTTTATTTGGGTAGCATTTTCCATTTCTGGTTCACAAACATAGAAATCTCTTAGATTGCGGTGAACCTCACCGCCAGGTAACAGATTAATCATGTTACGTCGAATGAAAATGGTAGACGGGACCGGGATTCGAACACGGGAGATTGAGCTTTACGCGCTCATGCGCTTACCGACTGCGCCATCCCGTTCGCTTCTCGGGTCCGCCTATCATTCTCATTCAACTTGTGAAACCCAAAGA
>NNCF01128163.1:224421-291293 GCA_002313205.1 Laupala kohalensis | reverse complement strand
GGGAGTCGCCTCAGATGAGGAATCTAGTCTCTACGAGACCACCTCAGAGGTCTTTGGGTTTCACAAGTTGAATGAGAATGATAGACGGACCCGAGAAGCGAACGGGATGGCGCAGTCGGTAAGCGCATGAGCGCGTAAAGCTCAAGGTCCCGGGTTCGAATCCCGGTCCCGTCTACCATTTTCATTCGACGTAACATGATTAATTTAGATGTATAATTATTTCTGGCTCAACTGAGGGTTATTTCTTTATGGAAATCTTGTGTGTCGCTACGCGTCTCTCTCAATCAGTATTTGCTGTTGCAAATAGTACTACGATCGTATCATATTACTGCATGATCAGATGAATTATAGAAATCTAAGTGTAAGTGAATGATCTGGCGTGATATCACGAGATATTCTGGCATGAGTTTGTTGAGATTCAGACCGGATGGGATGTCTACACAGAGACTGTTAGAACTCTGATACAAATATTCCATCGTCCACGTTGTCTGTGTCCTGGGTCCACCCCAGAGAATACCCTTAGTTACACCAATGATCCCTCTTGTACATTTATCGAAAAGGGTTAAACATAAAAATCTTATTTGGAACTCGCTGCCCCCAAAACGTTAATTTATCGCCATATATATCCCGCGGTTTCGTTAATGACGATAGAAAAATTGTACTGATCGAGAGTACTTTTAGAAATTAGATATAAAACAAAGACAAATTCAAATTTCCTCTAACGACTGAAACAAATACTTATCCCTAAAGGCTTCATTAACCACAAAGCTTTTTCCAGAACGTGAGTTTTGACCGATTACATTTCGAACGTAAACGTCATGAGCGAATAACAGCTGAGACTTTATCAATCTGTAATTTCGCGAGTTAGAGTCCGATCCTTTCGGCGGATAGTGACTAAGTTTAATGTCATGTAGAATGTGGAGAAATTGTCGACGGAATTGTAACTTAATACGAAGTGATTAAGTAACAAATTTCGTCGCGAATTCAATGCCTTGAGACGGAAACGGGGTATATGGGCTCGGGAGGACGAAAGAGGGGTGATAGAGAAATGAAGTGATCGAGAGATGGAGGATGGAGACCAATAATGTGACGATGGGAAGGAACAGAAAAGGGAAATGATACTGAAGGGAGAGGAGGAAATGAGAAGCATGATATAAAAGTAATGTTGCTCTGGGAAGAGTCAAGAGATGTGTTGAGGAATAAACGAGGAAAAGGGAATGAAACAAATAAAAAGAAAGTATTGAAATAAATGGTGGAGAGGAAAGGGGAAAATCGCAAGTTTAGTAAAAGTTTCGAGCGGTCGCTGCAAATTACTCCGAAAGTGGAGAATGGAAAGAGCGATGAGAGAGACGAAGCAATGAGGGAGCAATAAAGAGAAAAGACTGGGGTGCGAAGAGCAATGTGTCGGGTGCGTGCGCGCAGCGGCTGCCAAACGCTCCTACTCGCACCTCCGCTATGCAGATTACGCACGCAGACACAACTGTGTGCCAGAGTTTGCAAACAAACATTTGCATGATTTCCAACGTCCGATTTCCGTCCTTTTTCTGCTCTTTTGCGTGTTATCGCATCGCGAATGTCAGCGCAAGAGTGCGCACACTTTAGAAAATACGATTTAAAAATCGCTCACAGGGAAAATCCGGCGTGCGCTTATGTGGGAGGCTACTCTTGAGGAGTCGGTTGTGCTGTGGCAGCGCTGTGGGGCATCGGCGTGTTTCAATCAACCCTTCGTGGGATGTGTGAACGTCGCGATTCATACACACATACTCTGGAACTCATTGCAGAATAGGGATCAATACGTGGGTGCCTAGGAAACTTCTAAGAAGAGGAGTAGGTTCTCACGTTCGGAAAATGAATGTTTACCTATCGAATTGATCTTACTAGGTGTAAAAAGAAGTTTCAATCAAATTAATTTTTCCCTGCTTACCTTGGAATATTGAGATATTTCTGCTCTTACGAGAGATAGATAATACTCCAGTCTTGGAAGAATAATAAAGTTCAAGCTTATTCCTACATCAAGATTAGTCGGTTTATGTCTTTTGTACTCCTTTCCGGTTCACTTTTCGTTGATGCAGTAGTTTGATGCTTTAAGTGTAAATTCTAAATGAGTCGTATTTTGCTGATAATAGTGCTATCGAATTCTTCATGTGTGGATTTGCATTCTTTCAATGTGTGTATTTGTTGATTCATACCTCTAGACGCATTCATCATGAATACTACCTTTTGTTACCGTCATTACACGCAGTATTCATTTGGGTTTCATTTGCGTTATAAAAACTCTTACTTATAATATTTCACTTTACAATTTACTTTTCACTTCCTGTTCCTGATGTAGAAGTCTTTACAACTCATTTTTCCTACCTCCCAGAAAATTTGTCCATGAGCCTACTCCTGAAAGGGAACAAAATATCCCTCATATAGCCTATTCGTACTCGCAACCGCGTACTTTACATATGTCATCATGTTCACAGCCTTCACGTTGCCCTCTCCGAAATGTGCTTCTCAATGCAGAGGAATCCGCGCTGTGCGGTGAACTCGTCTTCTCTGAGGGTTCACTAGAACGAGAACACGCTTTCTGCTGCCACCCCGTGTCGGCTCTCTCACCCTCTCTCTGTTCCTCTTGGCACCCGAACTCACCTTTTGTATCTGTGCATCGCTGTCACACTTCGCTCTTCTCTCCCGCTCTGCCGCTGAAGCTCCACCTCCGTCCCCGTGAGCGTCGCCCTCTAGGTCCTGTCATTGTCGTCACCACTCCGTCACCGCAAGGGGCCTTCACCGAAGGATTAGGCGCGGCAGAGCTGTGGTTTCAGTGCGCCTCCCGACGATCGTCCTCCCAAAGGAAGACTCCGTCCACGAAGCACTGCGGGGGAAATGCTTCAATTCGCCTCTAAAACGTTTAATGAACCAATAACATACAAAGGATTAGTTGATTTCAACGTTTGTTCTTCGAAGTGCCTCAAATGTAAATGCTTGACAGCGTGATTAACTCGCTGTCTTCTTGTTTTTGTAATTTTACTGAACAAAGAAATACTGATTACCCTATAACATTAAAAAAAACTTAGTTCAGATTGAGTTAGTGATTCCTTTCAATTCATTCGTGTTTGTGTCTGTTTCTGCACTTCTTAATTTTTAAGCACATACTAAGCAATAAAAACATAGAAAGATAGTCATTGTTTTCAGATGGTGTACTCGTCAAATTCATATATTTTTGTTTTTGACCTGCATAGAACGTATAAATATTTTATAGCTACTTTGGTAGAAACTTTACTAGAAAGGTAACTCTTTCACCGACCAGAGAACTGGAAGTTCGGAAATGGAGATGAACCTTATGGTTTAATTGAAAAGAATTGTGCACGTTCTCTACTGACTTGTAAAAAATCCATTGACTCCTTATTCTATTTTTGATGTTTATTTACTGACTAGCTGACCCTGCCTGGCTTTGCACGGAAGTTTCTGTTGTTGACATACGATTTACTCATCGTTGTTAGTAATTGCAACTAAAATCGTGCGATTATATAAAAAAAATCGGCATGATACATAGATTGTTTCAGGAAATTTCAGAAAAAAATATATTAAAACACATTTCACCCGAAATCACTCTTATGAAATCGGAAATTTTGAAATACTCTCAGCGAACCTTTAAAACACATGAGTAACATCCCGTTCATATTTCATGTTCCTATCTTTAATATTTTTCTCTCTCCTTTGAATAGATCTATCATTCAGAACAACGCAAAAAATACTTGTATTCCCTTTCACCCATTTACAAAAGAAATGTTGAAAACTACAGAAATTAATTCTTAGATATTTAATGAACAATCTTTACGTACAAAAACAGATATGTAATCTCAATTAGTTCGTAAAATATAGCAGTAGCAGTATGTCATGTCGTTTTCGCTAACATGTCTACTCCTTTACACCCACTAAGATTCAAATATCAAAAAATCAAAACTCGTTTCTACATATAAGAATTAACAAAATTTAAAACAGAGATGATAAATCAATTTTTTTTTCATGGGATATGGTAAGAAAAGGGCGGTAATTCCAGTCACATTTCACCCAATTTTACCTTTTTAAAGTCTGAGTTTCGGAAAATCCCTGTTTAGTGAGCGTAGACAACGTAATAGCTAGTAAAATTTTAACTATTCGTTCAAATTTTACGATTTAAAGACAGTTTTTATCTTTGTCAATGCACAAAAACGAACCCATTAAATTTGATGAATACTGATTTTTCCCTACTTAAATTATGAAGTATTTTTTGTACGACTCACTGAGACGAACAATATTGTCAGTCATTGTTGCCACCTATCTCTAACCGTTTAGGCAGCGTCAGCGAATATACCTCTTCGAATATGAAACTTTTTCCTGTCTTCATCGACATTTATCGGCAAAACAGTTTTCTTTCTTTCTTTTCACACATTTTTTTAAGTAAGAGCTAGCTTATATTCTTCCCGATCATGTAAACTATCTCCTTGCGAAATTTCATCACGATCAATTCTGTCGTTTATTCGTGAAAGGGAAACAGACATACATTTTCGCCTTTATATATTAGTAGGAATAGTCTCTAAATCCTCCTACTTACTTCTTAGCACACACAAAAAAATGTTTTTAGTCGTGGTAATGGGAAAATCAATTAAATTTGCGCGTTTTTAACATTTTCAAATTTTCAGGCCGAATACTTTCTTGTGCATGGAATTGCACATCTCTACTCACTAAAACTATATTGAAGGGTAAAATACAGTTAGTAGACAAGATTCCGCGTAGAAGGCTATACTTTTAACACGTAATATTGATAGGATATATTTTTCTCACATTTTACAGTCCCTGAATATAGTTTAATTCTTCGTACTTCGTGCGATCTATTAGACTAATTTATATTCTTACACTCTTACACTCGAATTCTCTCGTCAAAGGGGTCATTCACATATTGCATCACATACTTTTGTGCTGTTTCACTACTGCCCCCCCCCAACATCTTGTCCCATCCCTTTCCTGTGACGTACAAGACTATTTTTGGTGGGGGAGGGTGTACACAAGATAGCGTTATGCAATTTTTGCTGAGTTTAATAATGATTTCGAGGTAACATTAATCAAGAATTGTCATGTATACAATTCATGTCACACTACGTCACAATCTTCATATCCCTCCAAGAATACGTGATGTAATATGTGTTTATCTCCCAAATGTTCCTTATAAGATTTAGCATTCTCCATCCTTAATTATAGAATGAAAATTTAGTTTGAATTTTGTACCATATTATGGTATTTCTTCGTTGACCTGATGTCATGCATTGCTAATTTGACTAGTAAGAGATTAATTATCCAATATTAATGCTTTCTTGTATCTATTTTATTCCATATTATTTTACATTATTGTGTTAGGGAAACGTTTCATTTTGGAGATAACTATGGTTGGAGAAATATTTTCATGGAATGTCCGTTCCTGCTTCCGCTACCCATGGAAAGTTATTTGCCCTACTTTCAGCACCATTCCAGCGCGACCCTCCCTCACTGTCTTCGCGATAGCTCGTGTCTTATTTCTTCCTAGTGTCAGGGCACCCTTATTGGTCCTTCATGTTTTTGTTAGGAGACTTTTCTTTTCACGCATGCATACCTCTTCGACCAATTTAGAGCTTTTCTCGGACTCTCTTCCATTCAGATCCCATAGGATTCTCCTTGAACCTTCAAGAAATGTTTCGAACTTTTGCTTATCCCTTCATAACACAATACTCGAAACCCTCTCACCTCAACATTTTGACCTTCAGACCCTCTTTCATTTTTTTAACGATTTATCGCTTTTTCCATTCTTAATCAATTTCTATCTTATCTCTGAAACCAGTGAGTGTGCCGTGAATTCGTGAAGTGAAACGGAAATATATGAAGTGACATACCCTTTATTCCCATAACGGTGGGTTTGTATTCACATACGAATGGTAGCATCTATTTCATCGCTTGAGGAATTCCCCTAAGTATAAATTTCGACTCGTAACGACATCGTTACAATATCTTCAAAGCCGTGGCGACGTCGAAAAACAACGTCGTTGAAGACGTCGTACGCACGTAATGTTGATTCGACGTTGGAGAACGTCGTCGTAAAAACGCTTATTGGACGCCGGGTAACGACGCCAAAACGACGTCGTCACACGACTTTCTTGAGAACGTTGGATTATTATTTTTATTACAACTTTTATGGATATTATGCATCGTCCTACCTTGTTCTATCATATTCTATGACTTCTGACACACATTCCTATAAGAACGTTACTTCACAATCTCCGTCTTTCTTTCAAAGTCCGACCACGGCGTGATTCGAACCAGGGTTCTTTCCATCTCAACGCGAGCACGCTAATACTGAGCTAATGCAACATGGTGATAAAAGTTAACTTTTTATCCTCTGCCTTACTATTGGTACCATGAATAGTAATCAAGTAAAATAGTAATCTCGGTAAACAGGGAAAAGATAGAATGTTCTCGGAAAAATTAATTCTTCGCGAAAAAAGCACCCAACAAGAGTTCCTACTTCCACTACCAGATGGCAGTGAAAGACGGAACGCTGAAATTGCGAATGTGGTTCCGACCATCAAAAGAGAAAAGGGTCACAATTAACGGGAGCCGAGACCCATGCGCTATTATAATTATTATTATTTATTATTATTATTATTATAACTGAGTCGTCTCAACGCGGTATAACGGAGTCATCTCAACGTCGATTTTCGACTCGATCTCGACATGGAAACAACATAGATAATTATCGTCGTCTCGACTTCAAATTTCGGGAAATACGACGTCGGGACGGCGTCGTTTATTCGACGTCGAAATACGTCGAAAGTCGTCACAACGTCGGCGATTTCTGCGTGGGGCGCATTTTCCTTCGGCGTACTCCACCCTCTTCAACACCACCCGCATGGTCAGTTGCTTTGAAAAGGCTTCGAGTGTAACGCACCCCGAGGTTCCCTTGTGAAAATGCTCCTTCTATTTTAAAAGAAAATAATACATGCTCGTGTTTGCACTAGAATAAAAAGTGACTCAGAAAACACTTATGAATACGAAATATACCTAAATTTAGGTGCCAGTCCGGTAGCTAAGGGACTAGCGTGCTTGCTCGTCACGTAGACACTCTTGGTTCAATTCCCGGTGGGACCAGAACAAAAATTAGTAGCTTTTCACTTTAATGTTCATATTTAGCTGTGACGATTGAAAAGCAAACCCTCCTTTTTCTATCTACATCCTACTATATCTTGTATCACTAACTCATATTATTTCTAACTACTCCTACTAATTCCTTCATGTGGACCAAGTTGTTGGTAAACCCGTCTAAGCGGCCCACCTTCTAACAATAGCCCTACATCCTAACGCACCATGTAGGTTACAATGAGCTTCAATAACGCTACATTTCCCATTTACAAATATTGTAAATAATAAAAATAAAAATGTGTCTTATTCTGTTAAGCGTTTACCGATCAGAAGCAAATATTTTATCATAGCTGACTGATTTCTGTATTACCAGTAGAACAAAAAATGATTTTTTAACGTTTCTCAACGCCACTCATGATTTGAAAATTTATGATAAAAAACATTACGTTGGTTGAAACCAAACGTGAACGTTTTGTTGAGAACTATCCTGTAATTTATTCTAAAGTTATATTATAGTAAAAGGTTTGTTGCAGACCCCCCAAAAATTTTGTTTCACAAAGAGATGAGGTATGGTTTTTTTGTTGGTCGAAAAATGTCAATTTTTGTTTCGGTAGCTCTGGATCCAATTAGTGAAGACTAATTTATTTTTCATTTACAAGAGGTAGTTAGGGTTCTTCGTAATTATATTTAATACTTGGATTACAAGTGGTAGAATCTTTCGTTTCACGTCATCAAATATATTACCGTAGAAACCGGAGACAAAATTTGCAACGTATTCCCAACATTATAGGGAATTGCGAGATGATCTTTAATTTACTGAATTAAGTCTATTGAGGAACAAAAAACTAGGAACTCAGTCACTTAACGCGACGAATTTTTCATTTTTCCTCTTCTAAAATGAGAATTGTAGAAAACACGTATGAGATAATGTCTCAATTCTCACGGCCGAATGCATTTTCATACCAGGTAGCTGATATATAGTTGGATATCGGTGAGGCGATACTAGTATTCATTTCTAAGATTTCATTTATTAATTTCATTTATTCTTAAAAATAGCTTATATTTACCAGAATGTTGCGTGTCTACCTAACTGAATCGTGTTGGGTCTCGTGTCTTGAGCGCTTCAGTGATGGGCGATTCCTGTTATGGTTCGTCTTCATTCTTCTACAATCTAATCAATGCAGACTAATTCATTTTAACCACGCAAGGACAGATATTTTTTTCACGCCTTGTGTAAATAATGAATAGCTCTAGTTTACAAAAATAGTTGAAATAGTTGACCTTGTACAGTTTAACCTGAACTCGTGAAGTAGTATTCCTGAAATCGTGTTACTATAAAACGCCATATTCCATAATACTCTACTCTCCCTCAATACTACATGACTATATGAATTGTTTGTAGTAAATTGATATTTACTGTCCTGTGAAATAGGTCAACAAATTATTTTCGTGCAGAGGGAAGAAAATAATATGTTGGCCTATTTAATACCACAGCGTTCAAATGTAGTTATGAAGGATGTGAGAAAAAATACTATCGTTCTCGTAGACTCCACGAGAAATTCCGAAGAAAACAGCTGGGTCATCACGAAATGTTTGAATTATTATTCCGGAACCGCAGTGTCAAGATGTACTTACCATCAGGCCAGTTAGAATTGTTCGGAGGTTTTACAATCATCGCTTCACTTGGGATTCTCGTGTTCTTCTACATTTTTTACTGGTTTGAGTAACAGAAGAATTGGTAATTTTCTATAACAGATGAAGATGAGACTCCTTCAACTATTTCAAAACTTGTATTCTATTGAAACATTGCTAAACAATCAAGCGAATTTTCCCCCACGATTCGCTTGCTTGCTTCCGGAGAGTAAATTAGTTTATTGTCCTCCACGTTGTTTGTTCTGCTTTTTTGACAATAAATTTATTACTATTAAATTTATTATTATTTTAACATAAGAAGGTTTTTCATACCAATCTAACATGAGTGTCTCTATGATTCGACAAATTTTATATCATGGACCGCTTGGATCAAGCTATTTCTTGCAATAATTTAAGGACGTCATGTCAATTGGTTTTATAATGGAAGTATTCTTTCGAAACGTTAACCGATTGAATATATATAAAAGATCATTCAATCCAATCAATGGACGGTATCAAATTTACAACGCGTGAAGTATTATACCCTTCACGGACTGAAGGTCTCACATCTCCCTCCTCGATAGACGGCGACACATTCCCTCCCAAACCGAAAACCGATCGGTATAATGCCAGGACGTATCACATGAAGCCTGACTCGGTTTGAGCGCAGTGGCCGCCCTTATTATACAAGGTTCCCGAGAAGGGTGCGGGACGGGGCGCAGCTGCATTTCCGGCCTTCTCCTCCACCCCCTCTTCAACCTAACCGCCGCCCTTGTCACGGCACGGAGAGGGAGGTGGAGGTCCTTGGCAGAGTCAAACCCTCGCGCACGCGCTGGCTTAGCGCGGCAACCGGAGTGCGACCCCCTCCTCCGGCGATGCCACGTGGCCTGTAGGCGATCCGCAGCCCTCGGGCCAATGGGAAAAACAAATGCGCGCAACGGTCGCAAGCGGGTCACGCGTGGCCAGGGACCAATTATCGAGGACGGGAGTATGCACTGTGAACGTTACTTAATATTCACTTAGTCCAAATATTTTTTGTTGTAAAACTGACCATCAAGGCGGAGGGTTTGTTATGATCTCGTGCTCTTTTGTGTTTTCGAGACACGGGTGTTAGTAGTTTCCCTAAGTTAAGTTTAGTTTTGTAGTCTAAGAAAACATCGGGAGTATAATGAGAGTAAAGTATTGTCTAAGTGTGACACGATTTCATCCCTTGCCTTTCCACGGCATTTCCAGCCTATTCAAGCGTAAAATGCAGATGCGGTGCATCATACAGAAAGTATATACGAAGAAGTCAAGCGACAAAGCACACGTGTTCATTCACGAACATAGGAAATGAAAACGAGTGAAGAACAGAACACCAGCCGCAGCTCTAGTGGCATAGGCAAGAACATGAATGTTCACACGATATTTAATTGTGCTGCCTTCTTCTCCCTACCATTCTGGTAGTATCTATTTTTGCGGAGCTTGTTCGGGTTCTCTTTGCCAGATCATATTTATCTGAAAAATATATCTTAAAATTCTCTACGGCAAAGAAAGACACGGCGAAGATAATTTAAGAGATTCATTCATAATGTTAACTGCGAGCAACATGTCGACCAATAGGTCAAACAAAAATAAGAAAATAAATTGTATGGTTTTGAAGCAAAAATTTCAGAAGTAATTTTAATTGTGAAATTTGAAAAATAATTACGTGACACTGAAATTTATTTTTGAACATTTATGGAGTTTTCTACAGCCATCCGCTGCAACGAACCCAGATTTATTGGATGTATCTCACTACTAGGTGTAGTCAAATGTTGATTTTCTTAATTAAATCCCTCAAATGACTTAAGTTGAAAACTATTTTTTCCTTGTTTTAATACGTTATTTATTAGATTGTTCCCCTCGTTCTGTGTTAATTTAATGTACTATTACCTTTTCCTTTTATATGGTACTGTCATAGTTTCCTTAATTTATATGTTATTATAATAGTTTTATGCTACTCATTAAAAAGGGTAAGAATATGATACTGCGTAGCATTCGTATAGGGTCTAATCCTAAAATTAGAAGGATACTCACTTCTCAGACTTCTCTGGTACGGCAATGTTATCCTGAAATATCGGCGCATATATTTCCTCGGCAGAATCTGATTTTGACTTCATAGGTCTAAGGTTCTCCTAACGGAAAAGAGAATAATAATTTCGAAGGGAGAGTTCTTGAGAAGACATGTTGCTGGATCCCGATATAATTTCCATTTACTTCCTTCGTCCGATTTTGTTTCACACTCACTCTAAATCAGATATGAATTTTAGATTTTTGTGTGTATATGAATGGTGATATTTGTTTCACCCTTCATTAGTGAAGTGCTGATTGTCGGAAAATTATCTCGTGTACTAAAATTATCAGAATAATTAACACGTATTTAAATTCGTCATCATGATTTGTGGTATTCCAGTAATGGATGAAAATTATTTCATATACATTCAGAAAGAAGTAGTGAATATCGAGTAATATTTATCTCATGTGATTGAAACATGCAAGAAGTTGAATTTAGAAAAGAATGGAGTTCATGCACAAAGACGTTCATACAACTGCAACATTACATACCTCTCGATATATGAAACATTTTCCAGCTACCACAGTATTGTTAAATATGCGTTCTACAAAGTCATCACAGCCTACGAATGCACTTTAAACATACAACTTGGCCTCGAGCGCACACAGTGAGAAAAGTGCGTATTTCTCTTTTCGGTGTATCGCGAGTATAATAAACGCGTTAATGGACCTCTGGGATTAGACGCGGGAGAAGACACAGCGTTGTATTGTGGCGGGTTGAATGCCTGCGACAACGCGGGGACTCCATCTGCCCGGTGGAGAGACCGCAGCTTTTTCCACTGCGCCGAGAGTAAGCCTCCCAGGGGAAGGGGAGGGGAGGAAACTTCTGAAAAGCGAAAGCAAGCGCTAGCGCGGCAGCGGCGCTGGCTGGGGCGAGTTCCCAACTTTACCGAGAACAAAAATCGGACAGGCCGCGTCGCTCTCCCCCGCAGCTGCGCCCGTCCTTCTTGCTCCCATCCCTGCATCCCGGCTCGCACTTTCTGTGTTCTCTTCACGCATTCCCCGCCCTGTCTGTGATACTCCCCGCCTCCCAAATTCAGCCCACATAATGCATCGTCCTCTCCTCTTCGGTCTTTTTCCCTCCCATAATCTCCACCACCACTCTATCAATCTCCTCGATCTCTTACCCCATTCGCACCACTTGTCGCGTCCCCATTCCCCGTCGCAATCCCTTCCTTTGTTCAATTCAGCTCAATACATCCCCTTGATCGCAGCTCTTCTCACCATTCCTCGCCTTTTTGCATTCTTCCCCTTCGTTCCCCACTTTTCAATCACATAAAAATCTCACAAGTTTTCCACATTGCCTCATCCTCTTCCTCCGTTCTCCATAAGCAGGATTCTATGTCTTCTTGTCTCCATTCATTTCTTACGCTCCCCACACCCTCAAGCTTTTTACCATACTGTCATTAACGCCATCTTCACTCATTCTCCCTTCATCAACCCTACTACTCACATGCCCGCCGTGTTGTTGACCAAGCTTATGCTCCATTTATCTCACTCTCGCGAATGCGGCCTCCCTTTCCAACTAGCTCTTTGCCCCTCCATCGCCACTCGGTTACCCCACCCATTGCTGCTCTCTCCGCCGGCCGTTGCGCCACCACCCCCTGAGAGCTGCATTTAACAGGGGGCGGCGTGGCTGGGAGGAATTAATCTGCCGGAAAATACAATTTCCCGAATAATGGCGTCTGAATGTAGGACTCCTTTCGGGTTTATGCGAACATCCCTAGATGATGTCTGCAGAGATGAGAAGGCTCTTTGTGGTTGAATTTGGAAGGTAAGAAGTTCAATCAGGTTTCGCATGTCTTGTAGATTCAGTTCGCTAGCCTGGAGCAGGAATTATGTTAAAATCATACGTTTCCATTCGTGTTAAATTATTCGAGAAACTATATTTCACAGTGTAATGCTAACCACTTAATACCTTAGAAATAAATCCTTTGGTTTTATCATTTTAGTTCTTTATTTTTGTTTATGCTAATTTGACAAATGATTGTTCGAGTTCATTGAGACATTCTACGGTATCTCCCTCTCATAACGTTACGCCCGCGTTACGTGAATGAATGTCGTATGTGGTATCAGTTTTCGGTTTTCCAATTTATTTTAGGATTCTCATGTCTTCGATTTTCCCGGTACTTAGTAGATTAACTTCAGTAGTCTTCTGAAATTGATTCATTTATTTGTTTGCTTTGTTGTGTTCCGTAATGGTGAAAACAAAGAAGAATGAATTAATGGCGAAACGAAGTAACTCTTATTGCTTAGATCGATAATCCATGTGCAAGAAAAGTGAAAGGATGAAATTGCATTAGGTCCCTCTAGATTTGTCCACTTCTATTTCGTCAACGTTTTCAATCACCCTGCTCTCTCCTTTTCCCGCCTTTCTTTGGTCCTTGTATTCTTGTCCTCTGTATTCAGTTCCTTCAAATTGGTCTTTCATTCGAAACTTTTTGGTGTATAGTAGAACAAATTCTTCACATCCAGAGTTGTTCAACTGCGCCCAGTGACAGTGTAATCTTTCTGTGCAGATCACCCAGCCACTGTTATTGTGAAGCTTTCTGGAAACAAAAATCCTCCTTGACCATTCCAACTTAAACTGAGACTGCAGACAACATCCACTTATTGCATCCTTAAGAGATTTTGGTGTTGCTCTGGATATCATGACATTTAACAAGAATCCATAAAGAATATATTGTGCATATATGATCCACAAACCAAGAAAAATTAAAGTCTTATGTGCTGCGCACATTTATCTAGGAACAGGGAGCAAAGTGATTACTACCGCAATAGCACCGCTATACGCAGTAAAAAAGTATTAAAAAGTGCGTCTTTGAAGGATCGGCCCAATAAAGAGAGAAGATATAACTGCTAGAGGGTTGTCCGATTCCCACATCCCTTTGGTCATGAACCTATCTGGGGTTCTATTCTGCAAGTTTGTTACCATTTACATATCTTCTTGTGCTGGCATATTGATATTAACCTACAATTTGCTTTGCCTGATCGCAAAAGCTGACAGTTCCGCTTTAGGAAAGCTGTGAGATCGAGACGATTGAGCTTAGTTAGCTCCTAGGCTCAAACCTGTGTTGAAGAACGCCATCTATGGAGGTTGCTAAGGTTTCCCGTGGCTTCTCCAGGAATAATATCTTACCGAAATAGTTGTCAGACAACAAAAAATGTTTTTCTTCTTATTTTAATCCCTGTGGATCATCCATCAGTATCACATCATGCGTGTTGCATATTGTTTAAATGAAAGTAGTTCAATATTTTATCGAGTACGTGAAAATTACCACAAACACGCCTGACATATCGAATTCGTATAGCGGAGGTTTTAAAATATGAGTTCAGTATGTCCTTTAATTTCTTGAAGCTGGCCCTCCAATTACTCGCTAACATTCTGTGGAACTTGGAATCCAGTTTTTTTAGGGAAACAAAAATGTATTCTTTGGTTTTACTTTTTTTGTTTTAGATGAAGAGAAGCGACAGAAAGAAATAATATTAAATCTTACGAAATGAATAATGTACATAAAACAAATATAAAATATTTTCTGTCCTTTGCTTATAAATTAAATCATAATCATTATTTTGTATTTCCTAATAATTACATCATTCATTACCTAATAATTTAAATTAGCCCAATGAATTTCCAAATAAGGTATCAATTCTTCATCTTTCATTGTTCAAATAAAGTGTTACGTGATGTTGGAATATTGTGCAAGATTAATCATTCTCAGCCCTCCACGGTTCAGACATGCTCTACCAATTGTATCTCTAGGCGAGAGAGGTGTTTGTGAAAGGAATCGTAAATAATTGGGTTAGAGAACGTCTTGTTTTCTTGAAGTTACTACAAAATGTAAAAATATATTATAATCTTGCTGTGTTTGCATGTAATACGTCTACACGGAAGTCATAGAAAACACTTCAATTTCATATGAATTGTTCCTTAACCCCCATGTTACGTTCTTGTAAGTGTTCTGTGTCTGGGTCTCAACTAGTTTCTACAAGAAATACTATTCAAGTGTAAGTAGAATTTCATTATGACATTAGTTGAAAATGATAGCATTTTTTTGATTTTGTGCCTCAATTGCTTTCTCACAATTTTGACAGTTCCCATTCCTGGCATTTTAGTTTTCTTGTCCTCGTTACATCCCTTTCGAAAGTTCCCAACCATTTTTCTTGTCAGAATATTATCGATGAGAAACTCGCGTGCCAAGATGGTAATACGTCGAATATTTTACCTAATCGCATGTGAAGTGGAGCTGTTACTGAACCTCCCATATCCTGTATGACTGCGTATTCCAAGACACTCTGTGACTCACTGTTAGTGTCAACTTTCTGCGCGCACAGCGACGGTCGCCACGACCGCGTCTTTTACGCATGTAGGATAATATTGCATTTTAGGGAGAGTTTTCTCTTCCGGTTTTCTGAGGAGAACAGATTTCTTCAGTTTGACTTGTGTAGGAATTCATTGCAAAAGAGGTCATACATAGGTATTCCCTTACGGTATCATCGAAGCCAAGATACTTATTCTAAAACGCGTAAGTTTATCATTAATGTATCACACTATCGTTTTCCGATGAGATGATTTTTCTTTTCTGGATTTTGTCAATCAAATTTTCAATACCTACAAGTATACAATTTCCACAACGAATATTCATGTGAATAATTATGATTATTATAATGTATCACTGTGTTGTGATTGAAACGTTCAATTCTTTGCACGCTTATTATGACATTCATGAAATATAGTACTTTCCCAAATATGCATGCCATACTGTCAATGCGATTAGACTGTTCTGGTCTCCTTGAAAACAATCCGTTTTTCAGATTGTATATTATATCAAACACAATCACTCCACATGTACCAATAGTTACACGAATGAGAATAGCACCATAGTTAACAATGGGTCGAAAGTACTAATAATATTTCGTTCTTTCATCAGGAGCACCTACCGAGTTCTTTGCATTTGATCATTAGATAAATAAAAAAAATTATTATCAAAACAGTTACAAATAGCATATGACCACGTGGAGGACAATAAACTGAACTTAACGCTTTCTTAGTCATATTATCACCGAATGTTCTAGAAAAATTGTTTCTTCCCCCTCCCGCCTAGTTGTAGATACTGAACTTCCGTTCAATCTACATATAGTTTACATTTTCTTTATACGTGTTTCCAACAGTCATATTTTTTTACAAAAATTTTGCTCAAAAAATTATTATGTACGAAGGAGTCGCGAGAATAAATCTGCTGAAAGTAAAAAAAATAATCGTAGAGCCATACCTTTGTGAGATATAGGACTCTGGATATACTATACTGTAGGGATTGAAGAGCTGTCCCGATTTCTACGATTTTCTCACATTAATGGAGAAGAAACTTGCCGATAAATATTAGGTTAACGGTGCGTACGAACCGTGTAGTAAAACTGCCTCTCCGAAGGTCAATTTGACTTCTTACCAAGAGATCGACTGAATCTCCCTCATGTTACCCTTTCTGAAGAGGATATTCACGGAGGGTCACCTCCAGCTTCCCTGAGACGAACCTGTAAGGCTTCGTGTGCAATAGTAAGGATTAGTAGCGGGCGTGGGCAGTGATCTCTTACTATCCATTAAGGGACTGATGAATAGGGGTATGATGTAAATTCAACAAAATCCCCTGTGTTTTAAATTCGTTTTCTTTCATTTTTTCATCCATTTTGCTTTCATTGCAATTATGAGAAAGAACTTCAGTTTCTGAATTATCGTTTTGAGAATGTTTAAGTTATTTTCTAGTGAATCTCCAATTTTAAATCTATACTCATATGATAGCTATGGTATAAAAAGTCGTGTTCCACGTGTAGGTAAACATTGTAATTTATGAAGCATAAAATAAATATTGAAAATAATATACCAATACTGTGTTTCATTTAAATTTCTTATTTTGATATATAAAAATGTAATTGAAGTCAGTTTGATGAAATTAAGGTAAATTTGTGTTTCTTTAAACTATTCCGAGACTGAGAACACGAAACATACCAAAACATGTAGAAAACACTTAACCGTTCAAATAGAAAACCAATAGCGCATTTAGAAGACTTTCTAGAGAATATTTGATTGTAGTACTTGACAATATTTGATATTTTTGTTCCAGTTTAAACAATTTGATCGCTACAGGTCTCATCGGTAACAATGGGTAACATCATTTGACAATGGGTGTTGCTCAAGCTTCCCAAAACCCTCTTTCAGAATCCTTTTTTTAAACGACATATATCATGGATAAGGGAGAATACGTTGATTATAATATATTTCAGATCCTGCACGAAGCTCTTGAATTATAAGGAAATAAATATTTTATTGTTGTTTCGAAAGATTCAGTAAACTGAAAAAAATGACCACAAATTATTGGAAAAGTTGAGACGAAACGAAATCTTGGTAATAATTACCCATTCCACGTAAAACATTGCATAGATAATCGGAAGTATTCACTATCAATGTTGAAGACTAGGAGTTTTTGAAATCTTTCCCTCAAGGAGGCGATCCCCGAATAATGTAATCACTAGGTCAGCGCGTTAGCCCTTACACAATCGCAACCACTTCGAGACGGAATAATTTTGCATATAATGTTATCATCGATATAACTCAGTTCTATAATTCTAAGCTGGAATTACGTTCTTTCACATGTGAAGAGTTGAAATCAGACACAAATTTTTATAACGATTGCAAAAAACTTTTTTTTAGAAAACTTGAGATAAAAACTCATATAGGTTTTCTTTAAAACAATTCGAAATTTTAATTACTTAGCAGGTCGCATGCACTTATCATTTGGTGTGTGTTCCGCATCAGTGACTTGTTGTCACTGTTCTTGGGAACATTTTCTCCAAGAGTACGCTCTCCAGATTAATGTAGCGTATATCCATAACATTCTGGTACGATAAATAAAGAAGTATCGGTAAATATGTTATCCCCAATCTTGGGAAAATTGACTTATAAATTCCTTTCAGTTTTGAGTCGAGAATCTTTGTCATTCGAGATCTCATGATGAAACCGTAAGATTAAAAACCTGAACGAATTTCTGTTTTCCACATTTCCCAATAACACTCATGAATTTTAACGGTTCCAGTAAATAAGTGGAGCTCTGTTACCTGGTACACAGGTTGCAAGAGTGACGGTTTACAGAGGTCCCTTAGTGAATTAATGGACAGTTCAAGGGTCGTAATTGCAAGAGATTTTATTTTCATTTTGAGCCATTAATATGCTGGTTTGAATATAATAATATACTATTCTTTTGTGTTAAATTGTATTAAAATATTTTTATATTTTGTTGCTTTGCATTGTAGGGGCCATGCGGTGACGCGGCGTGCGCGCTCCGGTCCCCGGCGGGCCACGGCCGCGTCCGCGCCACAGCGGCGCCAGCGCGCCGGAGGCGGCGGCGGCGGTGGTAGCCCCGGCCACACCATGGCTCAGCGCTCCCTCCCGCCCCCGCGGCCGTCGCCACCACCGCGCGCCAGCGCGCTGCTACTCGCCTTCGCGTGCTGCGTCGCCACTGCCCATGCCGTCGACACCTGTAAGTATCACGGAATTGGTAATACAGAGGCCGTCCGTAAATAACGTAAAGCAAAAATATCCATTTTTGACACCTGCCTCCCCTCCATGAACCATGAGTAAATTATACCTCTAACCCCCACCCCCAATAATTACATAACGCTAGCCCAACCTCCCTGTCCCGGTAAGAAAAGTTTTTGTTGTTTTTCAAAAATGTAGGGGCATATGTTGAAACACTGACCTAACAGTTCGTACCTTATTGCTCTGTGCTCTTACTGAAGTGTTGAGTACATGGATTACAGGGTCAAATTTATATTTACGTAAGTTATGGATGGTCCCATGGGTATGTGAGGCGAATTCTTGAGGATTCGGATAATCATTTGTGTGGTTCGAGTGGGAAATTATCTTGGATTCTCGAAGATAGTGAGAGCGAGGTTAGGAAGATAGCGATAGTGAGACCGCCCGAGAGTCAATTACGCAGGCCGGATACAGTTATCGAGGGTTTCTGTGTTTCCCTCTTCCGCCGTGGGTGGGGACAGCACCTTATGAAACAGGTTACGGAACCTAGGCGATATTATATTATCCTTATCGTTAATGGCACCATAGTGTAACAGGGTCGTGATAATATAGTGACTTCGACACGTCTATTCTTCTTACGTCCAGTACGTCCGTTTTCTACCCTTCATAGTCAACGTGAGATAAAATTGAATGTGAAAGAATAGAAAAGCATAGAAGCTGTAAGTGTGTGGGTTCGCACCTGCTGCAGGGATCTGATTCTCGTACAGTTTTCAATTAGCATCTATTTACGGGATATTTTTCATGAATATCCCTGTGAGAGAAAACTACTATCTCTCCCTATTTCCCTACCTGCACCACTATTTACCAATATACACAATATCTTGCTCGTAGCGAAGTCCAGAGTTAATCTCCTTGGAGAGGTACACCAAAGAAGGGTTTGACACCTCTTGTCCTCCAGGGATCTAACACCATATCTCTTACTCATCCCAAGGGTAAAAGATCGATCTGATCGATCTTGGTCTTACTTTCATGAGTACTGTCGATTAAAATTTGAATTAAAATCCTCTGTCACGTAGAAAATAATTCGAGTCTTCTCTCTTCGGATTACGTTGACCGACTGTTAGATGAAAGGAGAGTAGGAGGGAAATTTGAATATTCCATTTAATTAATTGATTTATTTTATAACATTATATGATGTTAATAACTTTATTTACTATATAAATAACTTTATTTATTCAGGAAGTTTAGGACATGGGGCCTGCTCTTCTTCGTAACCGCATTATATGGGTGAAGGGAATAGAAGGGAGAGATATTGGTTTACCGGGAAACGTGAAGTACCGAAACGACATAGGTCTCGAGTAGGTGAGGGTTAATCCCAGCTGGAAACCTCACTCAGTTCAGTGTAACAGCGACTGATCGGACCCGCTCTTTCCCACACAGCTGTGTAGACGCTATCACTATGCCACCGCTTTAGGCTTTTCGCTGTAAGTGGGTCTAGATTCTTACCCAACCTACAAAAAATATTTGACAATAGAAGTATGCTAGTAAACACCTGGACGTGTCCCCGTCAGAGATGGCCCTCAAGCAAATCGTGATTTTAATGTGTCATAGAAAATTTAACTGATTAATAGCTCCTTTCGATGAATCAAAATATGAACACTCGTGCGTTTCAATTTAATACTTAATCGCGGTTAGCTCTGAATTTTAGAAAGGTGTACGTCCTACTCTTAAGTATTCCTAATTCTTAATTTTTTTCATACACGCTATTAACTTGGAAATAATTTTAATTTCCATACACTTTCTTCGTTTATTTTAACTAGACCTATTTTCACAATTGCTTTTCCAGGAAAAAATTACCATCTTGTAGATCATGTCCCTCTCCATAGTGCAAATGAGGGAAATGAAACATTTCTATAGTTTGTTTATGAAGTCGGGGCACTTCAAACAACATTCTGAGTTTTCTCCGGTAATATCAATACGCGCTATGAGACAAATAACGAGAAAATGAATCAAAAGTAAAATGACAGAATCAGACTAGAAACTAGCCAAATAATAAAAATCATAAACAAGATTTTAAACTTTTTGTGAGGTGAAATTAAAAATTATCTAATAAATTTATTTTTTGTATTTCCGAAGGATAAACGGAGTGAATACAGGAATTTCTTTCTGCTTGACAGTGAATTCATAGGCGTTTATGCGTTTCCAGGTCTCGCGCCGCTCGCACAGTCCTACGACCCACTTTACTCGGCGACTCGCTGAAAAATACCACTCGTAAATCTGCGCAGTCGAAGCGTTGACTTGTTTACATGTAGAACAAATGATTCACCATTCACATTCTTCTTTTCCATCTGCAGATCGATGCGAGCGAAGTATTGTTATCCCCATGAGCGTGAAATATCGCTCGGGTCAGGCAGTAAAATTAACCTCGAATTTACATGTAAATACTGGGGGACACAAAAAGCAACGAGATGTAGGAATGTGCGATTATAATGATCGCGCAGAGGTAATTATTAAACGCAAATTCCCGCCGCGTATTTCTAAAGTTCAATATCCGCTTATCACTCTGTAAAATGAGAATTTATTAAAACAAAACAAACCTAAAGTTTTGAGGCAAATGTCAGCAGCTAAAATTTAACAGGATCTTAAGTGTTTAAAAATTATCCAGTTTCACAGTATCTAGATATACAAAATGTGCGCGAACATTTGTTAATTAACTTTTTATTGGACATGTTTTGCTCTTTATTATTCATGTGCTTGATCGGTTTAATTGTTCTGATCTTTAGTCAAAACGAAAAATTTATGAGGAAATATTATCTTGATTTTTTTTTACATTAAGTGAAGTTGACTTTCTCTGGACTTCTCATAGATTAAACTGATGGAGAAACAGTAGCTCTGTATACGTAAAATTTTTTGTTTTTGTGTTTTGGCCATAACAGGAGATAATTTTTTACCCACTTTTCATGGAAGAGTTTCCAGCGTAATGACTTCAGGAAAACATTTCTCTAAAGTTTCGGAGCTAATTATTTGTGCACATGAGCAAGTCGTGTCGTAAGTTAAATACCAAATAAGCCGCAAATTGGAACATTTGTGTTAATGACGGGAACAATATCGTAACTGGAATAAAGGTCATGTATCGCTGAATATAAATAAGTGCCCATGGCTGAGAAGATGTTTTATTTAGCTATCGTTGCCTTATGTTCATACGGTTTTTCCCTCGGTTTTCTGAATTTTTAACCAAACCCACAATACCAATTTATTTATCCAGTGTCCTCCGTGTAAAATTTATCTTGGAAAATTATTTGAGCAGTAATAGTGTCAATTGCTATGTAGGAGTGCAGAAAGTGGTTATCTTGCCCGTTGTGTGTAGGAGAGTTTTACAACAAAACTTAATTTGATTGTTGATTAGGTTAACTTTTGATAAATCTCTAGAATGTAAATTGGACAAATAACAAATTAAATTGATTTTTAAGAGTTTTACAGAGGATTTGGTTCGTACAAACTGTACTGAAAAATACTTTACTAGCTTCTGTACAGTTTTAATCTTACTTTAAACTTACTCGTGTATTATCATATTCATGAGATATTTGTATCAATAGAGTCAATAAGGAAATGAAAATTGACACTCAATTTCCGAAATCAGAGAAGGGACTAGAATTATAAAATAAACATCTAAAATGTCTTCGACGTTAGCTGAGAGCGAAGTGTTTCGAAATAGTGGTCAACGCCCATATTGTTTTAGACTAGTTCCTCCACCCGTTCCAAAGCTCATGATACCGATAGTGAATTCCAAACAAAGACATCAGCGCAGCTTTGGTTGTTTTTCACGGAAACGATGTGATAAATCTCCCGGGTCATATCGACCAATCTACTATGTACACTGTTGATTGTTCGTACATATTGTACGCTGATCAAGTCTTTGCTATATTAGTCATCAGTTCGATAGGACAATACATACCACCATAGACTCATCGATAGGAACATTTGAAGTGTAGTCTCTCTGAAGTATTTTTCCAGTTTATTTATTCTCTTGTTATTAAACCTATAATGAACGTCTTAGTAGGTGGTCATAGAATTTGTTTTCTTGTATGTATTCAAAATCCACTAATGCATGGTTCCTAATAAACCAACCCAATAATCTTTATGTGCGTCGTGAAGTGACGCTGAAGTGTCGACGTTCATGCAAGTATTGCTAGTACTGTTGAAATGGGTTCTCAAATAGAGCAATCTGTAGACAACTATTTGTTTACACAAGAGCAGATGTCGGAGATACGAGGGCGGATAATAGCGTCTGAGTACCAGGGCAGACAGAAATCACGTTGAATGTGTTGTGTAGCAGTTTCGCGGGTTCACGGTGACAATAAAATTGATAGTTGTGTAAAGCAATAAATCAGTATCGACCGAGGTATATAAAGCTATCGGCGACTGAAAATCGTGACTATACTGTTAGTTCTCTCGGCAATGGTGTAGAAAACAAACAGTGTTTCTTAAAACAAACCCTACATTCTGGAGGTCGTTATAGTTCATGCATTTTCAAACAATTTTCAAAAACCCTGTTGTAACTTCTGGTGTAAACACTATGTGAGAAATTTATTATTGAAACATATGATTGTAAAATGATAGAAGGTTTCAAGATATCCTTCAGAGTTCAACAAATAATAATTAAGAAGACCATTATCTTACTGTTAACTAAATTATCTCATGAAAACTTCGAACATATTTTGAAATAATGATTATCTGAATCTGGAATGTTAAAAATCTACTGTATGTAATACCTATACTGAGTTTTGCATGACATTAATAGGAACTAAAACCAGTTATCCCACTGTGACCATCAAAATTCTCTGGCGTGTTTCCTTTTGTAGAAATACGCTGAATGTGAGGTCTACCTGTACGAGTCAATTTTTATGTATTTTCCTGAGTGTGAATGCATGTTTGTTAGTGCGATAGAAGTGTAATGTATTATGGTCCACGTTGAATGTTGGCTCACGCACATTTCACTCGGCCATAACATTCCCTCATTCCACTCCACATGCAGCAGTGCATCCACGAGCTGATTACCGTTTCACGAGGCCCCTGTTGTTCTATTTCCATCGCCTCGTGCAGAATTCATAATGCGGATGAGTTCTGTTTGGTATGCAGTGTTCTTTTTTTTCGTGTCAGGGGGTGTGCTAACAGAGCATTACATCTCGTCCACCCCCACCTTTCTCTTCTCTCCCTTCTTCGCAACTGTCCAAGATCGAAAGAGGATGAACTTTTCTTTGTTCGTCCCTCGTTATTCTTGTTCGCCGGTGACAATGATTCAATTTTTATGGTGTTTACGCGTTCCTCCCCATTATCCACCCCATCCTCCCGCTATTTCACTACATCTCCGCTGTTCGTGTAGAGGGGAAGATCACCCCAATCAATACCTCAGTCGGTTCCCTTTCCGGAGGATTTTATGCTCTAACTCTAACCCTAAGGCCGACATTAGTATCCAGCCGTTAATCAGATCACGGCATGGCACGCTCAGGCTCTCGGATCGACAGCTAATCCGATAACTCGTGCGCCAAATTGGTTGAATGGAAATCCGAGAGCGCGACAGTCCGACGCGCCCGAACTCCGTCTTTTCATTCCCATCCCCTTTCGACTCCCCGCCGTGCACTACGCTCTCATCCGGGATGTCGAGACAGACGCTGAGTCGGCTCCTGGAGATGGCGCAGGGCGGGTTGAGGGCCAGGCGCCGTACCGCGCCTCCTCCGACGAAGGCAATAGATCAGTGGCGCAGCGCAGCCTCTCACGAAGAGCGCACGTAGCGGATATTTTCTGAACGGTGAAAGAGAAATAGTGGGGGCGCGACAATCGATTGGCGATGCCGCTGAGGGGATGAATAAATATTCCTAGTAAATTTAGTTCTTTTGAATTTATTACTTCACTATGCACACGTTTGAATATGAAACTGTGTAGTATCAGGCATCAACATGTGGAGCTGGGGTTCGATTAACTACGGTCCCCACTGCATAGAGAAGCACAAACCAAAATAAAGGTATTTTAGAGAGTGATTGTGAACAATTAGCCACAGTGAAAGAAATCGTCAGATAACTGACATTTGTCATCTGGCAATTTCTGTAGTTTACGAAGAATGTAATTGTTCGATCTCAAGTCTCCTTCCTGTTTGTTTTTCTGGATATCCCTCAGTTGGAACTCAACCGGAATGATCCCTTGCTTTTCTGCACGTTTAGAAGTGACTTACAAGGGTGTATGCAGATCAAAACGTAAGGTGGGGAAGATTTCTGAATTCAACCCATATCGAAGAGAATTGAATGCCATGCAGTAATACACACTGGCACTAAAACACTATTTATTCAAAATAATCAATTTTTAAACAATAGTTTGTGAAGATTAGTTGCAAATTTTTCAACTACTTCTTTTACTAAATATCCCGTACGGAAAATTGGGTATCTGTTCCGACTCTTAAAGTGAGGCAACTGCCCCATCTTGCCCCAGCCTGTGTACGCCCTTGCTCTTCTACATTACATGGAATTCGAAATATTTATCAAATGGTTCAAATCGTATGATTCGAGTCTCACCACTAATTAAATCCTTTATTTACTTATTTATTTATGTGTACTCATTCATCGTACCCGCTCCCCAACAAGACGTGGCGTTGTAACCTTTTGAATTCTGTTTTTAAGGCTTATAGTTTCTGGGTAGGATACTGAAAAGCAGCGTGAGGGAAGAGTAAGAGAAGGCATACACCATAAATTTGTCTTCCAATTGAGAAAATAATAATTAATTGTTATCATTAATATTATTTTCATTGTCATTTAGAAAGTTGTACCGAGGATAAGATCTTTTATTTATGCAAATATTGTGACATGTAGTTACAAACGATGAGTAAACAGTTGAAAATATTTTTCATTTTATTTATTAATTGCTTTCTTTCGTTGTGTTTTGATAAATTGCTGTTATTAAGTATTTATTATCTTTAACTTTGCAGGGTATAAATATTCAGTCGAAAGGGCATAAATATGCAGCATCTTCAGACCAATAAGAATAGCTTCATATCTTTGGTTGACAACAGACGTTTAGATGTATGTTGAATCTCTGAGGAATAGAAGCCGCATGGGATGGCATGTTGTCGCCATCCCTACAACGACGCTTCTCGTCGCTGCGCCCGTTCCACGCACCGTCCGCCTGAACTCCCTCTCTGCTTCCAACCGTTCTTTTTCTCATGTCTGAATTAGGCAAATTTCATTCTATCGCACAACAAACTACTGAGATGGTCATAAGATTGCGAATCTGTACCCGAAATGGTTTTACGAGTCACTGACATGAATCTATTATTTTTTCTGTGACTCCGCTATCTGTCTGTCTGTTCGTCAGTGTAAAGCAAACATGAATTGATAAGGTTGGATAAATTACATTTATAACCTCGTTTAAAAGTTTAAAATTTTGTCGAAGCCGTTTAGTAAAATTTCTATTAACATTTGTATATAAAGAGTATTTGATTTAAACACCATGGCGCATTCTTGAAGTTTTCTAAATACTCCTAACGATTCTTTTAATAGTACGTATGCAATAAAATTCCAGAAACACCTAAACACATCGCACTTAAACTTTTGGAACAGGGCCAATAAAATAATGGGTTTCTATACACAATCAAGAGGTGGGTGAACACTACAAATGGGAAATTTTCTGTAATGATACTGATAGCAAAGATAACAGGTACACAGAACGGAAGTGCAATTTTGTTCCCCGTGCGTTTTTCTTTTGTTGTTCCCGACCTGTGCGCGATGTACTCGCGGCAGGCGTTGACGCTTCAGACTCCGTGCGCCCGCCACCTCGTCGCCACTGGCGTCCCCTCCCTCTTACCCATCTTGATGCATACCCTCGCCTGGTCGCCCCGCCCCCCCGCGCCCGACACCACTTTGTTCCATCGGCGCGTGGGTGCTGTAACCGAGTTATCTCCTCCGTGCTCCTCTGTCTGCAGATTCCGAGCAGTGTGAGTCGTCGTCGGGAGCGCCGGCTTCGGAGAACTACCGAGTTCGTTAGAAGCGAAAGTTTTCGACTTCCATGTCGCGAGCTAATTATACTTGCCATAATTTCGAAAGAAAGCACTCTACATTAATTAGTGTAAGATATATAGATTCTGCTGAGGCAGGTGGCGTGAGCGAGTAAATGGAAGGAATTACTGCGCGAATCGATTCGGAGACAATACGCGACTGTCATTTCCGACACTAATGACGCACACCTAAACGCCATTTGTCTGCAGCAGGTGTAAGAGTTTGTGTGTTACGTTGATTGCTGGCTGGCGTATTTCCATTAGTGTCATTATAATTTAATTCCTGTTATGGTTTGTGTTAATTACAGCTGTATTGTTTCACGGTAAATTATGCTAATGATCTGATTGATAAACGAAAGATAATCGAATATACCTGTATTCTGATTGTAAACACAGATGTTAAGTCCATAAGAACAGTTTAACAGCATATTAATATAAATAAATTATATAATGTAAATAAAATATATTAAGTATCTGGTTCTCGTGCGATAATGGTATCGTAAGCTGCTCCTGAAAATAGAATGTCTCCCTCATACCAGTTGCGCGCGTCGCTGTCTCCAATTAATTAGGTAAGGTTCCCAAAATGAAGGGTTATATATAACGCTGATCTTTTATGGATTATTACATTTAATATGATAAAATCATGGTATATATACAGACCAATGTAATGACATAACATGAAAACCTGACGTTGATTCTCACATACTAATTTATAAGTTTTATGACTGACTCGTATAAGACATTATTAAAACACAATTTTTAAAACTAACGCTTTTCTGTATTTCATAAGTGTTATCCCACATAAAATGTTACAATTTTTCATCCTATTAAACACTAACGTTGGTTGTGTCAAATGAGACATGGTTTCTTCCCTACAAACAAGTTTATGTAGACCTAACCCTAGACTTTTCCATTTGAAGAGCATCCGAGAGCATTTCAAGTTCTTTTCACCGATATGTCCAATATTCCTGTCTAATAGAGCGCTTGTGCGTCTGTGACTCTTATATACATCCCGTCAATGTGCTCATTATATGCAAAGCTTTTCACTGATGTGTAGAAATATGTGCGTTGCCTGACTTACCCATTGCTGGATAATCTTTTCACATAGAAATAAATTAAAGTTACCGAATTATTTGTTTAATAAAAGCGATCAAATTTTAGTTAAGAGTATTCTGGTATGAGTACGTGGACAACATTTATAGAAAATCACAGCAATGTGCCTCCAAAATTAATTGCCAAATTCGGTGGAAAACAAACATAGCGAGTTGAGAAAAGTGTTGGAAACGCAGGATTTGGAATGAGGGCACACATTGCGCACGGCGTGGACCGATATACAAACAGAGAGCGACACAATGTTTTGTAAATTATTCATGTACGTCAGAAATGAAAGAGACAATGGTACTATGTAGTGTGATTCCGCGAAGTTAAAGTCGATCGAGTGTCACTTTTGTGATGCTTTACTCTATGATAGCATTAATTGTGTTGAAATATTCAAATAACCAAATATCGTCAGGAGATATAATTGACAGCGTGGTTTTTATTTCTTGAATATTTGACGAACTGTTTTTGTGTTATTCGAATTGTGGTATTTGTTTATTGTTACTAGGAACCAGGGAATGTGTCTTTTTGCTGTTTTGTTTTTTAACGTAACTATGTATACAATCATAATGATAATTCCATTTGTGATAATGATAGTGACTGATCTTCAAGTTAGGCGTAGGATCCTATCTTTCTCACATAATGAACATTGTGTGTAAATGAGTAATAGGGATTCTTTAATTTTCAATAGTATTATTTTTTGATGGATTGCAGTTGTAATATCTGAGTTGTCGGTTAATACCACTAGCAAGATAAAACAAACTTTGAGAATTAATTTTATAATTGCGCATCCATTTTAGTTTAAGGATGCGCAAAAAGAAAATGAAAGAACGTACGTAACAAAGTACGTTCTGTATATTCGCCCGATTTCGCATGTGGTGGAGCTAACCCGTGGGGCAAACGCGGACAACGCTCCTCTCATTCCTCTCTGTGTTGATCGGGGTGTGTCCATCGTAATTCCGGTGGCAAGCTCGACCATTTTAAAATGCATGTATCTTGCGTAGATTTAACGCGGCGCTTTATGACAAATGGGGGGCGATTTAGTAAATTAGTCGCGCACGCCCCCGCGCCACGGAGAGACGTGCATGATGCAAAAATGAATGTGAAAAGTCGTTTATTATGCGCGGCGCGCGCCGCGTGAACAAATAATGTAGTGCGTCGTCCGCATGGCGGTCGCTCTGCTCTGCGCGCCAGACGAACGAGTCATTTGGAAGCGCACACCGCCCCATCCACCACTCCGGCAGCTTTTCTGAAAAGATCCGTCGCCAAGGGTCCGGGTGGCAGGGTGCGGATGTGAAATATGAACGCACGTGATAAACCCTAAACACGGAAATGTGGCCTCCTCACAAAGCAAACAACAGTCTTGATTGAGTATGACTCATACATCGTCCTGAAATCCCATTTGTCTCTTTTTTTTATTTTTGGAGAAGTCCAAGTGGTATATTTCGCGAATGCATTTTTTTGTGGTTAGGTCTTTCGATCAAAATTTACCTTCTCCAAACATGCTTCCCAGGAACATTGAAGGATATCTGGTATTTTTCATTAGTTTTATAAATTGATTATAATATACTGACGAGACAAATCTTCATTGAAGGATTACATATCTTGGTTATTGTCACTTTGCGTGTTCTTTTCTCCAAATATTTTTAATTTTATGCATGATCATTAATGATTGATATATGTTTTGATGTAAAATTCATATTGAGAAATTAAAAGAAACAATATATTAAATAAATTTATTGTAAACAAAAGCAGTCGTTTTCAACATGAGCGTTATTCACCCTAAAACTAATGGATTTGTTTTCTAAACGGTTTTTCATGCCCTAGATCACATAACATTTTTTTTAGAATAGAGAAGTCACATTGTTGCAAGGTCAGTGGTTCACGTTTTTAAATTTTACCGGAGTTTACAAAATCTGTTAATAATTTAACCAAAGAGCACGAATAACAGACTATCCGAAGTGTTGTCATAGAAATCAGTTCCAATCTACCTGTAAAACCACACCTTGGAATGTAACAAGTACGCAAATGCGCCGAGATAACGAAATCACAAATGAGTGACTTTTCTTTTTTGAAAAATATGCATTTGTCCTTTCAACACTTAAACAATTCAACTCACGACAAGTGAGAAAATAATTTTACATTCAACGAGTGACATATATTGGAACCGCTCGGGAAAGAAAAATATTCCGAGAAGGGTTGGAACGAGGAACAATACTGGGGTTGGGAGATTTCATGCGTCAGCAGAGAAACCTGATGTAACAACAATTTTACCCGAAGAGGCATTTACATTGCGGCGGGAAACAAACAATGGTGGCACGAAAAGAGACATGCACGGCTTGCCCTCTTGCTGCTTTTCCATTGGCGTCCATGTATCCACGCTAACGTCTCTGTTCTGCTTTGCTTCGTTGTCCGCATCTGCTACGTTGAGACGACAGTTCTTGTTTAGGAGTTTGATCCTCTAAGGCGCCTCGTCCTCTAAGGCAGGCGTCTCGTCCATCAGATGTCCTCCACTTCTATGCTACCGTTCTAAGGTATTCGCTCCGCTTAGTCCAGTCCGCATCCTCTACTCCCGTCACGAGTTCCCGTAATCTCGAGTCCAACGCGCTCTGCGTCCCACCTGCATCGTTACATATGAAGAAGGAGTAAAAATAATCTCGATTCCGGTGCGGGTCGCCGCTGTCCCATTAACTGCGGCGTACGGCGTTACATTACGATAAACTTAGCCGCTCCGTTGGGTGCGGCAGCACGGGAAAGGAGGGGAAGGGATCTCGCTGTGTTGCTGGAACTGCTTCGGGTCTGGAGAGAGAAGGATGTCGGCGCGGTATTGAGAGAGAAGAATCTCAGAGGGCGGTGGCGGAGGTGGAGACGCGAGGTGAAGGATGTGTGTTGGACGTGGTTTCAGCAGCAGGAAGTAAAAATGTGCGGAGAGAATCGTCGAATGAGCTAAACGGGAGAAGGGGAAAAGTGCACTGCGGAGTGACGACTCAGATTCCCCGAAGAGATTGGAGTAAGATGTGAGAGAAGCGGTGTAAATTATATGTAACATTAGAATGAGACGATTGTTCTAAAAGAATATACGTCAATGTAGATGAGAAATGAAGCGATTGATCAAATAGATCAAGCTGGCGTGAAAGGTGACATCTTTGTGAAAATAAGAACCATCTCTGTCGAAAGGAAGTAGGATGTGGCACTGTAAGGAAGGATGAGCAACAGCGTGATGGGAGAGCTCTGCGCGCTGCTGGAAGAGGCACAGAGCGGAGCGCGCGGCGGGGAAGCGAGGAAATCCATTCGGACAAGCGCGCGCCACGGGAGGCGGAGGGGGTATGGTCGGCCGTTTTGGAGCGGAGATTATTTTAATAGTGCTCTGGCGCAGAGGGCGGCGCGCGTCTGCACAGGCAATTTCGACGGAGGTTCGCCCTCTCCTCTCCCTTCGTCGGCCTCCAACCTCTCCGTCGGCGACCCGCTGTTTCCGCAACTTCGGAATCGTCCGGCTGCCTAAGCGGTGACAGCGCCCTCGGAAGAGTTCCGTCCTCTCCATTTTCCCTCCCATCAGTAAACTCTGGCCACAGCGTGACCGCAGACCATTTTTCCCATTTCCAGGAACCAACTACGAGAGGATAGCTTATTCCAGGTCATGTTTAAAATGATGCAGGTTCGAGACGTTAAACCAGTTGTTTCGTTTACACTTAACAGAAATTAGTACCGAAGTTCCTTTTTAGATTTTCCTTTTTGTGACTATATGGAAACACCAATGTCATAAACATCGTAGTAATGAGAGTAAGCATAAATATTGAACAGTTCCTTCACTCGGATCGTTGAGGAATAATTCGAACACTTGCTGCGCAGAGGAGAGACGTTTCTTTTAATTACATCACACGTCCAAGATGGTCTCCCGTGTAGCAAACGCTTTCAGCATCTCAAGAGAAACTCCTTCGATCGTGCTGAGCGGTGGATGTAGATTTGGGCTTAACCCTCCAGGGGACTGGCGAGGATACCGCATTAGAAGGGAGAGTATGGGTTGCAGCTGACTGCGGCTTAATCTAGATGTCTTAGTCTCTTTCTCCTCTCTGGTCAGCACTCACTATAGCCTCTGATATTATTGATGCATTAGTGGTCTAACAGTTAAAATTAATTTGTTTTTTCTGGAGCCACTAATTATAAAACTCAAGACAGTCCAACGCAATATCCATCTCCTGGTACCAGCAACATATAGCATGTTTCATCTTTGTGAGCTACAATATTTAAAAAGTTTTAAAAAGTAACATGTATGTTTTCAGTGATTCAATGGCGTCATGAGAAAAAATAATTGGAGCAGAGACAAGATATATGGTGCGAAATAAAGAGTAAGTTCATTAGTTGTGTTTCGTGTAGATTTCCCGGTGATAATTGATAACCTTAAAGGTGGATAATGATAATCAGTTTCAGTGAATCGGATCACTTCTTACGTATCAACCAAATTTATGAAAATAAAAATTCACTTTCCGTACAATTAGCGGCAGAAAATCTTATAATTTCTGTTTTGCGAATTTTCTCATTAATTAAATAAGTTTTAATACATATTTTTCATATCAATTAAGAAATGTGGAGAAAAAGCGATGTCATAAAACTGATTGAATAAATATATACATTTGTGACAAACTTTAGAAAAAATAATGGTTTAATCTTAAGATAGAAAAGAAAACATTATGGCTTAGCAGGTTGAGAGAACTCACATTCCTTACATTAATAGTAACATTTTTTGGCGAAAGGAATCTATTCGGAATAGATTTCGTACAACGAGTAGTCATTTTACTTATTTTATATCCTGTTACATATTTATACAAATTTTGCAACAATGTAATAAATAATAAAATTCCGGGTGAAATACAGTGTGTTAATTGCAGTATCTTGACTTCTGTTAATAGGTATAAAGATCAGAGAAAGGCTTTTTGAAGTTTTGATAGCTAAAATATAATTTAACTGTTGCGGTCGGGTGAAATGACATCAAATATGGACAATAGAAGAGGATCCGCAAGTGGTAGAAACGACATGCATTGCGATCCTTTCATAATGGTAGCGAAGGATCTAGGAGAGAGAGTGATAAATGGACGCTGTGTTCCCACCGATATTGTCCTCGCAGAGTTCCTGTCAAGCTTCATTGTTCCCAGGTATCGGATAACCCTTGACAATAAAACGGCTATCAACTTCGCAAATCGGCGTTGACACCTCTGTTTGCGTGTCAGAGATTCATTCTGTGGGATACAGGAGGGGAAGGTCTTTTCTGATGACCTTCCCCCAACTTCGTCCGGCATCTCCAGCACTTCCAACCGATGCGTTCTTTCATTTACACGACATTCCACCATTCCCTGTCCCTCGCTTGCTCAACGCCGAATGCTTTTCTCATGCTACCCTCTGCTGCTGCTGTCGGCGATTCATTGAGGAGGGAGAATTTGGGAGATCGCAAACATCCCGGGGATCAGGACTCGCGTGAATGGACCAAGAGGTCCATCCTTAAATGACACAATGGCTATCCCTATATCTACATGGAAAGAAACTACAATAGCAAATCATACGTGGAGCTCATTCATTAATTTCAACGAATGATTTGCTACAAACGAAATCTTCAGATCGTCCTTAAATTATGGTTTTTTACGCTTGATTTATTACGTTAGATTCATCGAACGAGATTGGTTAAAAGAGTGAGTACTGTAAATAACCAGAAAATATTGCAGTTGCTGCATTACGGGACTAAACGTTTTAGTCAATTTGTCTCCCCGGTGTACATGAAATAAAACAACTTTAAAGTGTTAATCATATAATGCCAATAAAAGAAAATTATAAGTTTTCCATTTCGTCTTCAAGTTAATAAAACTTAATGCCGCATAAACAGTATGACTTGAGCATCAGCTCAGATATTTTTCACCTGATGATGTATAAAAATTAGTACCGAAACGTTGTGTGTACGGTTATTAATGTTTTAATATTTTGATGAGTTTTATGTGTTTTTAAATATGCAAGTTTACTTGAGACATATATTAACAAAGACTGTGGTCGGCTTAATTTGGTCGAATACAGTATTTAAAACGAAAATGATAAAAAATGGTTTAGTGGTAAAGCAAAAATTCACAATGTAGCCATAAAGAGCAACGGACTCTGATCTTTTGAATAGATCAAGGGAAAGGCAATAGCTCATTAAAATTACAAAAATATAATTGCAATGTTTGCTGCTAATACTTTTGATGATTTACAATAATGTTTGATGTTAAAATACAATTGAATGTGTATGTTAAATTCAATTGAAATAGAATTGTGCAATTGGTAAAAATTTAGAACGTTTTGCATTACGAAGAAAACTATTCTGTATCATGCGTCTAAAAAATTATTTAATATTTCGTTCAGACAAATAGAATAGTAAAATATTCATATGCGCATAGAGATTTAAGGAAAGAATTGCATCTAAGCCCTTTAATTAAGACATTAAATTTTGTATGTAAATGTCTGAAGGAATTATTTGCATTTTTAACTACATGTACACTGGTTATGTGACAAACCACATAATTTTTTTTCTTGAGTAGCTATATCAGCTTATATGGATTTGTAAGTGGTGTTACTCCAGATTATGATTTCGAAAATAAATACTTTGTAACAAGTTGTCACAGATATTCAAACAAATCTTTGGTTTTACATCACTTGGTAGTGCTTGAGAGAAAGGAATTTAGCTTGACAGAGACTGTATAAGTGCTTTAGAGTGTTAGCTAGAGTTTGCCACTTGTGCCGAGACAGGATTAGCGCCAGCTTCAGGGTGATGGTATTATATCCCGAAGACTTGATTGCAGTTTCCACGCAGCAGCTGCCACTGCAGGTGAATCAAAGGAGATAGGAAGCATTACTTTCAAAATGTCAAAGATTATTAGCTCAGAACATTGTATTGCTATTGCATTGTAAGCAGAGATGGAAATAGTCACTTTAAAACAACTTTTTGTGAATAAGGGTTCAGGATATTTGTCTCTCCATTCATACAACTCAGTTTGAATGACAGAAAATGGACGCAATGAAAGTGTAAATGACAATATCCGTGTGTTAAATTGTTGAAACACCCTCTTCCTAGTCGGGGAAATAAATGATTTTATAGTAGTTAAACGCATATAACCTATACTTGAGTGAAAGCGTAGTTTTGGATTTTGTGACAATTATAAAATTAACATTACAGTGACAATCATTTAAAGCTTTCGTCATTTTTCTTTTTTGTTAAATCTTTCATTGGTAATTTGTCTCCTCAATGTATTTTTAAGGAGAAGGAAACTTTACCTTTCTTCTTCTATTTCAGAGAATTCGAAGTCTCTTTTGCGAAAATGATGACCAGTGTCACGAAAATTTTTGACTTTGCTACTAGTTTACACTGAGAAGAGTACCGAGAATGTTATACTTTGAACCGCACGTGTGTGTATAGGAGATCCTAGCGGACGCCCCAGAACGATGGAGACTACCTATCTGAAGCGTTGGCCGCTCCGCCTCTTCCGGCCGCTCCCTGTGCGTCTGCGACGCGGTTTCCGGGGGCGGGACCATCGTCGGGTCTCCTCGCCTGCCCCGTCGCACCCACGCGCCCTTCCTTTGGCGTCGCCCCCGTGTCGTGCATTGCGCCGACGATGGCCATAGAGAAAAGGCGCGCCCATGACTGCCTCCATGATGCCTCTTCCGGACACAAGTCTCCCTGTCTCGCTTTTCACCTAGAGCGTCTCGTGTTTTCTTTCGCTGTTCCCCAGCCTTCTCATTGCTTTAGGAACATCTATTGCAAATCAAGACAATTTAGGCGCTTTTCAATTCTTCCCAAATGGTACTGTTTTAGGTCAGCCTCCCATTCCAGAGGGGTAGTCATTCTTTCCTGCATCTGAGGTACGTAAAATGTGAGAAAACACGGATGTCCCCAAGCGCTATATTTTACAAGCATTTTAATTTATTTTATTCTGATGAACTTTAAAAACGTTTTAATTTTTTCATAGTTGAATTTAATGATGTTACATGTACGTTGTTGGGATGTGGGAAAGTTTCTTGAACATTTTTTCTCTAATTTCCTTGCACCTTCTCCCACCTTTTGTCGCGCTGACTGGCGCATGATGTTCTTTAATCGAATTGTGTGCCCCGAAGATACCCTGAAGTCACACCAGTCGGTGAGATTTCTGCTGCGAGTTACGTGTACTGTTTCCTCATTTCCCTACCTTCATCATTAATACTCAAACATTCGCGAATTATTTTCTTACGTTTTGGAGGAACAGCGATGGATGACGTGCATTTCCTTGAACTTGGTTTCCGCCATCTCTGCTCCTTCACACTAAATCTCTGCCCAGAGGTCGTATCCCAGTCCCGTGCCCCATCATTGCATCTCTGAATCACTCGTGTTGCGCTGCTTTACGTCACTTCCGTCTCTTCCTCTTGAGCTCTTCTTCTCCACTTCCCTCGCCTTCTTTACTGGACACGCTCAACCTTTCCTCTCTCCTCTGTCCTGGCGTCATGATACTCCAACCCTCCTCCACCGCCGTCCTCCTCCCATCACCAGGGCCAGCTGACATGATAAGGAATTTTATGCTTCGTATAATCTGGGCGCTCCTATTTAATTACGATGTCGCCGCTGCCCGCGTCCGCCCTCCCACTCGGCGACAACTGTCTGATGAGTGCGGGGGGAAGGGCAGAGCGGACTTCGCCCTTAGATAAGGGGTGCGGGGAATGAGTGTCGGAGGAAACTATGACATCAGGAGGGGTACTATGCGATGGTGGGAAAGGAGAAACGGAAGTGAGGGTGGCTGTGGTATAGGCTGCCTTGCAAACGGAATAGGTTACGCTGGAGGGGCAGGCAATTGTAATGGCGAAAACGGCTGTGTGGTGGAGAAAGTGCCGAGGTGAATATGAGTTGTGTATCTCTTGACAGCAAGTTTTCCGCTCAACTTCGTGTCGGACGTTTTGTCTGAGAGGCAACCTTGGTATCTCATTCTCCAATGGCTCTAGTGGAAAGTGAAAGAAAGAGAATGAGAGAAAGGGCGCGGAAGGGGGGGGGGTCCCTCTCAAGAGGCCGTCACGCCCCGGATCGTAATTAGTTATAGATGCTTTTTCATGTTGAGCCAGATATACAAGAATTTCAGCGTTTGTATAAAATTTCGTAGCGTTCTCCAAGATATACTCGTAAACACGAGAGGAACGCTTTGTTTGTTTAACAGAGGAGAGTTCTCAGAAAGTCGGTCCCGTCTAAATGTAGGAACTCAAGATGTAGAGGGGCAATGATAAGAAACATAACGTTACAGTCACTCAATAAATAAATAAATAAATAAATAAATAAATAAATAACTTGACAAAAATACTCAAAATAATGATTGGAAAATGAACCTTACGCTACTTTGTTAAAAGTTATTCAAATATTTCTCTATCATGTACTTAATTATTGAAATGTTGTGTTCATTCTTGATTTGGGTTGTTTATTTTCTATTTAACTGGTGTTTCAAGCAAGATTTTAAAGCGCGATAGAACACGAAAAAATATAATAATACCTGGGTGCCTGGAGTAGTAAAAGCAAATTTACTAAAAGTAACAATATAGACTACTATGACAGGGCATTGAGGGCTTAGTATTTGTCTCCTGGTTAAATCTATCGTGTCGTAGCATGTCCTAGCATTCGTTTTATAATTTTACTTTCCCGACTAGCTCCCCACACAGCATTCACATTGATCAAAATTAATATAAACAGTTATAAATTAATATTAGTTTACTGCAACTTATCGGCGATGCATAAACTTGATTACCGACTAGTAGTGGTATGGACAAGAATAATAAATTTATTGTTTTAAATTTCCTTGAGAGTGTTCTTCATTTGATACTATTATTTGTCCTGCAAATTTCTTCGACGCTTTGCATTATCCTCCTCCTCCGACTTCCTTCAAATGACAACGCACGTAAGAAGCATGTTTTCTCAATGCTTGCTTTTCTCACACCTGCACACTCCCAGTGCACCGCTGAGCACATAAGAGTCGTCCACCGGAATACGACCGTTGCATAGGAGCGGAAGCGCAGTATGTCTGACGAGCAAATGGCGGTTGCGAAGACCGGTTTATGCGCACATGTCATTCCAACTGAATTCGAGCACCGGTATAATCAGGGGAGGGAGTGGACTAGAATCTCTCTCGCCCCCAATTCGATCACAACTCAGTTACCCATTACTTAACTGACTCTCCCGGTTGATTCAGAGGAAGCTAGTGGGCTCAACAAATCTTTCTTCCATATCCCGTACATGTGGACGAAGAGATAACTTCACCCTGGTGAAAATCAGGACGGACAAGAAGTCGAAAGATGGACTCTTGCTATGTTCTTCCTAGGATGTTGGATTGTGGAATGGAATGCGGTTTGTGGAAGGCGGATAGCGGACATAATGGTCCACATAATAGCGCACATCCATATCTTGGAGAAGACTCATGATCGATTTCCAGCTGTCCGAAGTTATACTAAGTTATTAGAATTTCCGAAACTGTCATCATCTCGTCTATGTTAGGCGTAAAAACAACAATTGGTCTGTCAGGGACAACCCATTGTAGTGCTGAGATACACGAGCCATGAAATCTCTACTTGGAGGTGAATTCCAATTCAACTCTCAGTTCATTATGAACTATTTTCTTTTTTTCTCATCCGAACCACAGTACAGTTATAATATTGTTAGAGTATTTTTCAATGGAATTTATTACGTGTGTAGGGTACCATTTTTTAATTTTTATTTTGCTATGTTTGTGTAAAATATACGCGGTTTTCCATGTTTCGGTATTGTATTTTGCTTTGTCTGAAAATATTTAAGTTAATTTAAATAAAATCAAGAGTAGAGTATGCCCAAAAAGAATCTAAGTTAATATGTGTAACAATTTATCTATGTGTATATGCTATTACTTGAGTTCCTTTCTTATTGTAAGTCAACGTAGCAAGTGGTAAATGTAGGTGCTACGGCATCATGAGACCTAAAGAGTTTAATCGATCACAAGAAACATACCGGTTGATAAGAGGATTACAGCGATGTTTCAAAACCCTTTTAAGTCTGGAGCCTGAAAATGCTTCTAGAACACCTTGGTATCTTTAGTTTCCGTAACAAGCAGTGAAATTTTATGGATAATTTATCATCTTGATCATTACCACCAGTTTCATGTATATGAAGTTGGTAAATTTAAAATTGATTTATTTTTGAAACTTAAAAACACCCTAAGCTTTACCATCAAGGATCCTCGAGGGCAGACTACATACTAAGAAAGATTACACGAGTGTTCGATTTCAGAGCTTAAGCCCTAATGTCTCGGGGATATGAATTCTAATCCAGATTAAGAGTGTGGGATTTCATATAGCTTCAAGCTTACCAGTCGAGAGTAATACACGCGCTTCTTGTCAACACATTCTAGATGTTATTCATGAAGCATAGTAACGTGAGAGCACCTGAAACACTTGGTGTGAAAATACGGAGAGTCCACTTCACATGAGGACGAGGTAATACACACGATCCGGAAGAGTGATATACCTTCTTTAAACAGCAATAAAAAATGCAACGTAGATCCTGATGAACATTTTATTTTACCATCATACAAAACAAGGTTTGCCTTTATGTTTACCATAATACACTGAATCTTCAACGAGTTTTGAAGATGATATTGTCCTTATGTTTACCTGCTGCGATGTTCTCGGGTGTCCAAATGTTGCGAGTTCTAGCGAGCGGCTTTCGTTTTAACACTGAACCAATCTGTCAGAAATTGTATATCCACAACAAAATTGTAACAACCACGCGTAGACAGTGGCGGTTCCAGGATTTTATTTTGAATGAGATCTCCGAGGAGTGTGGGAGTATAGAGAACTTGGAAATTTTGGTGCAAAATGATGAACATTGAAGCAAGTTACGATTTTGAAAGAATTTTATTTTATTAATCCACATGATTTCTGTTCATATACCTAACCCCAAGGTATTTACTGTTCTAGGAAACAAGAAAATTTCGTTTCGAAGCTTTTCGTGTCAACAAACATCGAAATGATTTCTAAATTACTTGTGAGTCGCAGTCATGAAATCACCATTTTTCGAATATGTATTTGACACACGAGGATCATAACTATCCCAAACCATGGTAGGAAATAAATGACATGGTCTATGTATTCCAAGGCACAAGATACAAGCGCCGTCCGTCAATACAGCGCAAATGGTGACCACTTCAAAAAGAGTTTATCAGTTTTGCCCGATTCCGCATAAAAAAGTTCTTGGTGGATAATGGGATACGTATATTCAATGTTTCTGTTACCAAAATAATATATTGCTCGAATCATACGAATTTTGTTACACCGTTGAGGACATAATTTTGCAGCACTGTGTAAGTTGAAAAAATATCAGTGTAAATGGTGAGATATGCAAAAGTGTAGGTTAATTTCTTCATCATCTTTTTTTTTTTTTAATTTGTTGGATTTTAACAGATAAAGTTCTTACTGATTGTACAGGTTGTTTTTTTTCACGGACCAACGATTCCATTTCTTGGAATAATTTCGCAAAATTCAATATCAAAGATTAATTTCCTTGAAACTATTTCCCATACCTTATAAAATATTTAACCTATTATTTAAATAAACAAATGCAAAATAACGTTGGGAGATGGATTTTTTCTGTGAAAAATGTTAATTTTTGCAAGCTCTGACAGCCTTAGTAGATAATGATTGATCGTAATTCATTCCCAACGAACCTCACTCAACAGCACGAAAGCCTCTGGAGGTTCCCTGCGGCATCCTGTGGACGAGTCGTGCGTCGTTCCCAACGTGCGCCAGCAGAGTACTCGGCGGCGCGGGTTCTCCGCCGTGGCGGCGCGTTGGGTGCGGACGAGGCGGGGCGGAGCGGCAAGCAGCTTCACGCGCGCGTTCCCGCCGCCGAACAAGCGGTCCGTTGTACCAGTCGACTGCTGCCGCTGCCCCGCCCTGCCTCCCTAGCTCCATCCCAACCACCCCTCATCAGAGCGCAGACTGGCCGCCTCCCAGAGCTAACAACGCGTCTTCTGTGGAGTCCTCCTGTGAACGAGTCCTGGCTTGTCGGAGTTTTACTCGAAAGATCTACTCAGACGTCCATCTTGCTGTCCTGTCAGAGTTCACACGAAGGTTTTCTAGCTCCAAGCTACGTTAGACTAAATCTTCCTTGTGAATGTTTCTTGTCTCTCTGATATATCCATTTCATTGTCTGCTTGATTTAAAGAGCTAGCTATTCGACATAAAAGTACATCTGATTGAATCTTTTGTTTTCGAACCACAGACTACCTTTCGTGATGGAGATTTGTTCTCCAGCAGTCTCTCTTGCACCCCTGTATCTTGCTTAGTGCCAACAAATTCCACCATTATTACATATTTCAAAGAATTTTTATTTCTCGTTAGAAGTAAAAAGAAATGTTCCGCGAACATACAATATTTTCAGTTGATTTACTTTTTTTAATCTTAAGTTTATGTTCGATAACTTCGGCAATAATTAGAAAGATGAAGTCACTTTTGTTCATCGTCAAGTCAAAACTTCCATTTTCCTGAAAACCTCGCTACACGACTCTCTCTCCAAAGACGTGATAAATGAAAACTTGAAAAACTAAAATCAAAAAGGTATTCATTAATTGAGTAACTTGACTCATCTTATTTTGTCTAATGATGAGTGTAAGTTGGGTTTGAGAGAGTAAAATTATAAGGGTGCCATAAATAATTAAACACGTAGTATTCTTCAAATATATGTAATACACGTGAAAAACTTCGAATGCGGCATAAATATATGATATTCGTTAAATTGTTTTCAGCTGAGATCAGTTAAGAGAGTAAGAGAGGGGTCAGACACATGAAAGTTATCAAAAGCCGTAATAAATGTTGCTGAGTGTCTGAGAATAAATTGCCTTAGTATCTATATGAGAAAGATTCTATTACCGTACACTGTGTTTCTTGGGAGTGTAAGACATTGTAGGGAAACTAGAAATACATAAAAAGGCGTAAACCTCGTATCAAAATTCCTAACAATCATGCACGTGTGTTAATCTTCTTGGATAATCTATTCGTAGGTTTCCAAGCTCGGTTTCAATGCAATCTCCTTTTTCCGGAATGACACTATGCCTGTTAGTTGTGAAATAATGTTTCGACCCTCATATTGAAGTCTTACTCCGGTTCGCTAATGATTGAAGAATTTTTAAAGCAATTCACGTGCTATTTCAAATTATTAGGTTGTGTCTGGAGTTAGGAAATTTGTTTACGCTATGAAGGACGTCTGATCTATGATCTGTTAATTTCAATTTTTAACGCCCCCATTCTATTAAATATCATCCATTTTGTCAGCTCTGAAGACATGTGATCTATGGTCCACAGATTTTGACTTTTACGGTTTCTGTTCTATTCAATTTCTTTCTATTTATCCCGCTGGTGTGTGACTCTTCTCCAGTTCTTTTGCAATTTATTAGCACGAACCGTTGCATGTGTGTTGAACAGTATTCTTAAATCTCGCTCCAAAAATAGACAAATCTTCTTTCTTACACCTGAAAAATAAACTTATATCTTGTAAGGACCTCTATTTGACCAAGAACGTGTTATTCAGAACATAGTTGTCGCTACATAGTCTTGCTGCACTTCGAATACATCATTTAGGAATTTCCTGACGGCGTTTCACCGTATTCTGGAATTGTAAGCAATTAATTTTATCTACTATTCTTTATTTAACTTTTCTTTGAGAATCAGGGTAGAGCGAGGGTATTCTGGTCGAAATTTGTGTGCACAAATTTTGTTTGTAAAAAGTTTTAACTAATTTTTTATATCGACGTTTGCCGGGAGTAGTTGATGAAATTTTTCTGGTCTAACAGGACGTGGACTCAACTGAGTTCTCTCACATTACTGCTACGCTCGAAACATCGATCACCGTGACCGAACATTCGAAGGCATTACTCTGCCTCAGAGGTCTCGAGATTGAAACAAAGGCGTGGCAGATTTTTACCTGATCTCTTGGAGAATGTGTTGTGAAACCTGCTTTGACCGTCGCTCTTGTCTGTTTTCTATTCAGTTTAGTTTCTCTAGTTGAACCGCGTGGAATGCAGAAGAAATGTTAAAAAGGGTCACATATTGCGGTTCGTTTTTGCTCATTACCCTTCTATTAGGAAGATAACGTAGCGATAAAAAGAACTGGACAATGGATCTGGAGAGGTCTGCGAGACTTAAATTACTGAATTCTTTAATACAAGGTACAATTTCTCACACGAAATAAAAAATAGCGCTTGAAGCTAATACTGTACCAGTTCCGCTTCCGAGTAGGGGATAAATAAATAAAACTATCGCGCACCAAAGAGAAATGCTTGTGAACCAAATCGGGTGAACGGGTCTGGATGGCGCTTCCGTTTTGTTCAAGAGATCCGCCGCGTTCTGTTCTCGTTGCTTCTCACTTGCCAAGATCCGTTCTCACGCGAAGAGGCGTACTGTGTAATGTTCTTGAATTCCGTTTCCCAGTTTCGCTGCTTGCAATTGCCCTTTTATGGGGTTCCCACAGTTTCTTTGCCTTCCTACTCTTTGTTTACCCAAACAATTGTTTCAGCAGTAAAATCGTTTTAGTTGGTTGTATATGATCTATATATTTGTCTCACTTCAAGAACTGAATGACTATGATAAATCGTCTGAAACACCTACCTCTAGTTGCGGTCATGTCTTATAGAGGCCCGAGGTTTCAACAGGAATTACATTGGAGTCATTGAATTACAGCTTATTAACATTCCTCACTATTTTATGTATTAATTGACATGTGTAATTGCTATTACATCTCATTACTAAGTAGAATTGTATATCTTTTGTTCTCGTAAAATACGTCCACGAAAGACTTAGAACTGTTCATGTTGATCGTCTTAATATCGTCTCACAGCATTCCCTAGATGATTAATGTGAGATGAAAATGACTATTTGGCGTTGTCTGGAAAGTTTTATCTTATAATACATATTAAGTAAATACATTTTATTTCGATTCAGATAAATACAATATTGATGCCTCCGTAAAAATCATTAATTGATATTGGTACTCTATGATATTTTTCCTACGTTCAAAAGTCGTGTACTAGTTTCGTCTGTAATAATACATTACAAACTAAATCATGGAAAATATGAGGGGATTATTTATTTGGCCATCGAATATTTTCCAATTTGTTTAGTTATAATACATAAACTGCGCATACCACATCAATTTACTACTGTTGTGTTAATTTAGTATATTTATTTACGAAGTCCAGGATATTCAGTTCATTCTATTAGAGGTAAAATTGTAGAATACTCAACGCCGTAATTTATATGATCTTCATACTATTTTAAACACATCAGTTCAGAGGTTTCCATTTATAGTTTTTTTTTTCTGGGGGCTTTAGGGCTCGTAAAGGTCATTAGAGCCCATTTATAGTATTTTAAAAGTAATCTTTTATGTACGTCAAAAATTGAGGAATGTCAAGAAAGTTCTTTTGTTACAAAGAAATTTTTGCTGCTTTCATATTTTCAGGTCAATATCTGTACACCAACTTCAGAATATCGATTGCCAGTGATTTTTCTTTCTCGATAGTAAGTAATGTTTTATACTCTCATTTTAATTCTCGAGAATATGTAAAAAAAATTTCGATTTTATAATGTGAAATGAGAGCAATATCAGTCGCCACTATTACGTCGTGGAAGAATCTTTCATAACAAGAAGGAAAAATAACAGTTTGAGAGGTCATGAATCGTTCCAAAATTGTCTGATCTCAAAAGAAGTCCTTAATCGTAATTCGCAGATAACATTAGCAGTTGACATAGCCTAAGAAATCTTGTCACAACTTCGTCACGAAGAAGAATCAGTATCAACCTCCAATCAATTGAGTGAATTTATTTATGGATTGGGAGAAGATCAGACTCATTCTTAGAATAGACAAACGGATAAAGAAAAAAATAAATCAAACTAAAACATTTAAACTCTCATTCTATTCCCAATGGCCGCTACATGCCTGTTCATTCTCTCTGATAATCTCTTATGAGAAGCAGAGAACTTGGAAGAATTAGTGATAAAACATAACTTTAAAATGGTCCTATTACTTACCCTTAGGAATTTTTGCGAATTACCAAAAGAAATGGAGGTAAATGTTACCAAGAAAGTCGACATAATACAGTACTTGGATTCCCAATGCTAAAACAAAAGTTATCTTGTAGAGCAAAAACTAATGTCCGGTACCAAAGCTCGGCCAACCAGATACTCAGTGGTAAAACAGGTAAAGTTTTAAATGTTTGAAACACATGTACTTCCCTACTAGTTTAATAACATTCTTTGGGCGCGATGCTTTATTCGGGCTTGGTTCTACTAACACTCCACTTCTACTCATGGCGTCTTGGCAATATTTAACTTAACTTTGTTTTTAATAGTTCGTGTGTTCTTGAATTACCCCGAGACTCCTGACGCAACTAACTTTCGTAAGGAAAGTTCACAAATTTAACCGGTTGGTCGGGGTAATTTTCAGTATACGTTCAATCATGTATTCATTTATGGAAAATATTGAAAGGTCCATAAAAACTAGGCAACGGGATCATTTAAATTCTCTCTCACGGAGCAATATTTGGGCATTAGTTCGTGACGATTTTGGTGTGGAATGCACGTTTCCTTTGTCTTTACCCGGCGCGTTGGCGGCGAGCAGCTTGAAGCCTCCTGAAGAGGAGGCTTGGAGGAGGGGGAGGGGCGTGACCAATGGCACCCGGACATCGAGGCCCCTGTGCCGTCCGTCCGTGCGAGGAGGCCACCCTTGCGCCCTCCGCCATACACCGCAATGCCTGACCACCCGCGCGCCAAGCAATCACTCGCCTCCTCCCCCGTATGTCGACCACCCGCACGACCCGTCGCTCCACACGCGTTCAGTGAGAACGGAGCGATTGTTCATTGAGAAATCGAGTTGACGTTTGGTCTGTGGGGAGATTTTCCAGTAGACGACTAATTTTCAGTGTCTTCTGAAATAATAATTTTACTGCAGAAAAGTAGTCGACATTGCGGAAGTATCAGTGTAAGGTTAGGAATTCAGCTTCTTCCTTCTCCTGATTTATGCACGAGACCATCCGGGGTTAACTGGGAGAACTCAAAAAATCATGATCTGTATGAAAATGTAGAGATAAGGGATTTCACGACTATCCGAAGATGCATTGTCGTATATTTTTTAATAAAAGCATGAACATCCCATGATTGGTTCTTCTAAACATAAACACCATCTTTTTATTACTACGTAATTGGAATGACATTTTTGTTGTACTGTCCCTTGTAGCCTAATTAATATTTTGCAGGAATATGAATTTTCGTAGGGATTTGCTCAATAAAACTCATGAGTGTGGTTCATCGGACCACTGTCGATGTCCATTCTTTGAACACATCTTTAATTAGTTAAACCCTTGAGCTAGCCCCTTCATATTACGATGATTTTTAAACAACGTTCATAGAAACCAGTCACAAATTTCAGTACCTTGGATCTTCTTATCGTAAACAAGTTGATCTGCATTGAATTATTTTTTTATAATCAAAGGAAGAAGCAAAAGTTATATTCTGAAAAATTCTTTACGTATTAGTAATGCATTAATATAAAATGACTTGTTCGATTTTTTATCAAAGTTTCGTACTTAAAGTTGTTTTTTTTATGTATCATTGGATTCTACGCGAGGATATCATGCTCATAATTTAGGGAGAGAATATTGAAATCATCATTATCGTCTCGTTCACTTTGTTAAAACCATTTAAAATAAAATTAATGAAAGAAAAGAAGTTTAAAATGAGATCAGTTGCATAAGTATGTAATATGCGCTCATTTATTTTCTCCGTCTGTTTTATTTGGTGGACTGTATCTTATCTATGTTACAATTAAAATTTGTGTTCATAAGTATGGTCTCAACGTCTACTCAGCATATCTTTCCCACCGTGCTGATGTATTTTGTTCATTAAAATCATTTGCTTGTCTCCCTTACTTATCGTTATTCTACTCTTCTTAAATCACCACTATGTGATATTTGACCTGTGTCCTAATTATCTGAATTTTCATGCCCTGTTGGCTCCTATTGTCAGCTATGACTTGCGACCACCCATAGGAGTAGTATCTTACGCCGTTGAAATATACGTTGCAACCTGACTGTATCTCTTGTATTTCATTTGTTATTCTTTTAAATTTATGGAATTCGTTTTGCTCAGTGACAGGACTGTCAGAATTAAATGGTAATTTATTAATCTTTATAGACATTTATAAATGCCGTTTTGAAGTATCGTAAATTTATTCTGATCTAATCTCGATTTGTCGGTCTGAAGACATTGGAACTGCATGAACATTCGATTTCCATGCTTCGGATTCAAGGTTTTCCAAAAGAAACTAACTTTTCGGGGTCATTGTCTTTCAATTTTTGTTTTTGTTTTTATTGGTTTTATTCTACTTTATAACGTTTTCAAACAGGATGTGTTGATATCGAAATCACGTGACGTTATGGTAATGTTCACTGAAAAATACGTACTTTGGGTAATGATAAATACGCAGTGAATTATTTGGGTGCGATTGTTTGTCTATACTAATTGTGAGACAAAATGCAATCTCTTATCAATCATAATACAGTAAAAATTCTGTTATCCGAATTAATTGGGGATAAGACCACTTTGGATTCACGAAAAATCGGATGATTGTATCTGTGGCTCAGGAGTAAAGAAACAAAGGTTGAATAAAGAAAAAAAACGAGATTTATATTAACGTAATTGAATGAACGGGTACATTCATAAGTAGGGCTACAGTATGACTCAATGTACTCGAAGTTCCGAATGCAAGATACTTCTAATAATACTGTTCAACGTATAACTGTGTACGTATACGTTACGATACAGTAATGATACGTTAGTGATATGATTCGTGTTAAAGAGAGTATGGTAATGTTTTCCTGATGTAGTTGGTTTCATTGTACCTACGACAACACACATACGAGGGTACATACTAGAGACCTATATCTTCTCCAAGATCGATTCAGATAATTGGGAATACGTGTAGTCAGATTTCTACTGCAGTAGTCTTACTTCCAATTTCAATCTTACTGGGTGTTGCAACTGCAAAAGAAATTAATGTAAATGTGAACCACGGGATCTAGTGACGTCAAAACGGGCCAGCTTAACAGTAGGTCTTGTTTCCTGTAACAGCTCTGCTTCTTTATTTTGATTTCTTCACTATCGACGATTTTCGTGACCCTAAAAGAACATATTTATTCATATTTTAAGTGTAATAAATCGCATTTGAATGATAATCAACTCGTAAAATACGATTCTTGAATTATTGAAATACCATCTCTACTCCCACTGTTCCTGGGACGTGAGTTGTTAATCGCTAGTTGTCTGTCTATATTAACTATCAATTCCAGCAAAGAAAATAGTGTTCTACCTGATGGTTCGTTATAGACTGCGCAGGAGAAATTAAAATAAATTCAGTGTCACAATTTTGTTTCAATAAAGCATAATGTAAGATGTTACGATATAATGTAATTATGCACACCTAAGTTTACATTTATTGTGCAACGACTTCCACTCCTAGACGGTACTTTACTAACAAAACGATTCCTAGTGTTGCGAACTGTGAGGACATGATGAAGCAAAGAAAGCTCTCGTATACCATATCTGCTCTTCCAACGAGATTCAAGTCCGTTGAGTGTTATCCTTCACAAAATTTCAGTTTCGCTGCTCAATGGTAACGTTAATACAAACTGAAGTGACGCCTTTGAATTCAATACAGAGAACAGGTTTATGAGAGGTCAAGGGTTTTGTGTCTGCTCTTGTATTAATTGCTTAAACCTCGCGCTCGTAATTTTTGTTCAGCTTAAAATGAAATTACATCTCAAAGAGAATACAGATAATAATCTGTTGGCAATTACGCTAATAATATTTCGCTTTAGTTTTGTATAATATTTCAGTCACTGACATTTTCCCTATATTACGCTTAAAATGTCTTATAGTTGCATGTACACTCATCTATTTTCTTCAAATGAAACATTTCATACTTTCAACAATTTCCTGCTCGAAAGTAAGTGATTTCTGAGTGATTTCTGTCCTCCGCACTCATACAATGATATGAATATTCAATTTTCCATGTACAATGATAATTGAGTACATTACCCTCGAAGTCGTCTTTCGAGAATTCAACTTGTAGAGGTGTATAATCTATAGACTCAGTATTGATATCACTGAAGTTTTTATTATTGACTTACAGTGATTAATTTACACTAGTAATAAATGTCATTTGTAGTTTTACTCATTCCTTTTCTTTTTGAATTGTGAAGAGTTTGTTGTTGTTTTTTAACATACCAAAAAAATGTTTTGTACTTTAGTTTGAAACTGTACAATCGAGAATTTTGTTATCATCCCAATTATTTCTCTAAGGAATAGTTCTACAGTCAACAGTTCTTTACCACAGTTCTTGAGCTCTTAAATTCTTGAGTAGTTTTATTTGCTGCTTGTATAGCTCTAAATTATGATTATTCTGTAGTTTGCGGCATATTTATTATTGTAATTATATGTACTCTAACTTATTTTTTAAAAGAATTTTTCCTTAATCTGCTAGTGAAATTGAGTGGAAAGCATTCCTAATAAAAGCGCCGTTCTGTTTTGACGCGTGATCGTATAATTTACTTCCTTTGAGGGGAGGTTACTTTGTAGCCTCTCTGGGTTTTTTTAGGTTCGACGAAGGATACCGGGCGCGTCGTATTGATTGGCAGCCAACGGCTCGATCAAGTTAATACAACAAGAAGACTTCAGATGCGCTACGAGGTGTGGGAAGCAAGGTCGTTTTATGACTCTGGGAACGCCGTACGACACACTTTCATTGCCTTGTACATTGTCGTTGCGTGGCGCTTACGACAATCTTTCCTTACTTTTGTGTCGCATACAAAAGCATTATTTTATTTATATTACGTTGCTCTCAAAATAATATTTAATTGCACACTTAAGTATATTTTATATATCTTGTGTTGATGCCTTATATTTTATTTATCTCACAGCACTCTTAAAGTTATCTTATATTGGACGAGTAATATAAATGAACATACGTAATCTCGAAAACAAAGGCACAGATTTCAATAATATTTACAAGTTAGTGTTCTAGGTGTGACCAATAAGCTGATGTACAGTACTTACAACTATTACTTCCGGTTCAGGCTTTGACAATTGGCCTGAGAACCGAGAAAAATTAAGGTTGTTTAGAGTTCCGATTCTGAGGTGTCCGACTGATGGAATTATGACGTCAGTTTCTCGATTTCTATTGCAGGTGAATAAAAAAATCGAAAACAGGATTGATAAATATACGCAATAATGCTCTCAATTTTATTATTTTACACTTCAAAGTATTGTTTCATTGCAGGGGTAGGATAAGTGTATACAAATAATCCATTGTTACAGCCAATCTTACTCAAAAGTGGGCAAACGCAAAGAAAATTTGAAATAGTACTCATTAATAATTTTTACATAAATTACAATTCATATTAATCACTTTCTCAAGGCTTTGTTTGTTATTTTGTGCTTCTACCAATAGTACCAATATCGAATACTTTGGTAATAATCATTCACTATAAAATTATTGGATTATTGTCGTCACTGTTGTACACGTTTAGATTAAGGATTGAACGTATTGTCTGAATTCTACTATTATCACAATTATTTACTTTTTCTGTCGCAAAATGAAAATATAAATATGCTATACCAAATTTCGAGGGCTTTGACAAAACTTTCAGTTCGACACACATGTAAATGCATGTTGTGTAGAAGGTATCAACAGAGAGAGAGAGAGAACCCCATACAAGAGTATCACACAATACGTGTTGAGGGGTATGCAATATAAAAGTGCAACCTGCTTGTAATCATTTTTGCTTTTAATTTCAGGAGCGAAATTTATTTGCGATTTTTGCCAAAAACACCTGCTGAAAAAACTTAGTCCGAGTGAGCTGATATCAAATTCACATTCTTGCGCTTTCCACTAGGATTATGTGAAAGCTATGACGTTGTAGTGTTTCACGAACGGTATAATTCTTCATCTGAAAAAACTTCCAACCTCCTGCAGTTAAAACCTGGAGATCCTCATCAAGAATCAATTCTTATGAACATTTTTTCCGTAGCACCTCTTAATAATCAGAGCGTTGTTCGACACACGCGAGTACGGGTTCGTTCAGAGGCACTGCCCCTGCGTGTGACCCGCCCATCAGCGACGAATAGCCATGGAATCTCGTTAGACGCCGCCGCCATCTCGCCGCATCTCCTCGGAATAAACAAAGGCCACGGGACAGTGGTTGCCCATTTGTCCGCTGTCGATCGCAGAGCGGGTCGCACAAGTGCTATGACACACTTGCGATAGCGGAGCGGAGCAGAAGCGAGTCGGGAGCAGAGCGTGAGTGAGGTTTGAGTGGAGAGGAAGAGGGGAGTCTTTTCCGCCGACCTGTGACAAAGACACTTTCTGCGGGACGCGTGGGAAGCAAGATGTGGTAATAAATGGACGAAGACACACTTGCGGAGCAAAGCGCAGTGGAGTGGAGATCTCCGCTGCTTCCTGCGCGAACTTCACGTCTGCTAGGTTAAAAACAGTGGATATATTGCGAGACGTGCGTAAGACGGCGGGTGATTTCTTTCGCGGTGCTTTCTTTGAATTTTTACGAACTGATTATCAAATATATTTATTTTCATATCAATTATTGCAACAGTGAATTTCAATTTTAACATCACTAAAAAACTCGTCGCGTCCTTTTTAGTGGAGTTCTTTTTTCAAGTTTTTCCTCCTGGAAGGCCAATCCACATTTACCGTAAATAATAATGAATAATTAGTTGAATGTTGACATTACTTCCTGTTACTCTTATATAATCAAAATAATTAATGGTTGAATACTTTAAAAAAAAATTAAATCATAAGTAAATTTGGTGAAAAAAAGCAATAAAAGAATTACTTTTCTAATATTAATTTAGAATATCAGCATTTCTGTATAAATACTCCCATTTTTCTGAAATAGGTTCACTCATTCTATACGTGTCCAGTTTTATGCAAGACTACACATTTACAGTGAATAAATTTCGAATCGCAATGATGTAAATGTTTACTCAAAAAAATTTATTTTTACTCTCTAAAATATATTCATAGCATCACAATTTCAGTTGTTCATTATGATAGGTTCTTAATATTATTTCGCAAAACCGTGCACGACGATAATATGCGAATGTCCGCCATCTTGATTATGAAATACATTCTATCAGGGACACAAAAACATTTCCTCAGAAAATTACTGGAAACAATACAAAAGAGACAATATTCTTGTTGTTTGATTTTATTTAAGTGTTGATTATTTTCACAAGAACAACTTAGTTACCTATAGAGAGATATTAAACTTACAATAATTTGGATAAAAATATTGGAAAGAAAATACAAAAGGTTGAAGAAAAAACAAAACAAAAGGTCAATTTTTAAGTCGAGATGTTTTTGAACCGTTCATGTGAACAGTCCTAGTCCATAAGCCTATTTTGACTGAAATATCAACTTACCTATACTAGTCATTTCTTGAACATTTACTGTCTAGTAAGAGCATGCAATCATAATCAACAATAAAGAAGACTGCGCACACTTAAGCAAAATGGAAATTTGTAACGCCCACTAACGTCAAACGTTTTAAAAAAATCTTAAAATTTAAGTGACGTTAAGTATCGCTGGTCAAATTTTTCTAACCTTTACCTTATAATAGTTTTTTTAAGAAATACATTAATACCACCTTCCATGTGCGCGTTAATTCTTATCATGAAGGGCAATGAAGCGCAATGCTGGGAGTAATTTTACGCACGTCGTTCTCATGAATGATAAGGCAAAATTAAGTTTCCGAAATAGATTTATACATTTTATATACGCAATTTTTCTTACAAACTACTAACATCAATAAAAATGTTTGAATTAAATATTGACAGTGTAGGTGTTGGACCGGTTGAATGTTACGTCGCATCTCAATCCAAAGGTTCTGATCTTGCTTGATTGCTCTGAAAATACCATGCGAGATAATAACCCACACACCTAGAGTAGAGAGAAGTTCGAACTAAATGTCTGTAACACTGATTATCCATAATACTGCTTCTATAAAATAATGTACCCATGAAATGGGTCTGCTTTAGAAGTGCAACAAACCTAGCAAAATTAGAACAGTGCCTACCAGACATTTAAAATGTGGGTGTATTTTTCCTATTATGCTTGTACTCATTCATCCTTATCAGGATCGCTCTTGTCTAACAATAAGTAGATGTCATATAATACTCCTTCAGTAGAATGAAACGGACCGTGGAATTCTCCTTTAAACTGCTTCTCTTCTTTTTGGTGAGACTTGTTACATTTAGTCTCATCAACTAGAAAACTTAAGAAATGTAAAAAATTGTAAGGAAGTCTTTGTCATCTATGGCGCCGCACTCCTTACGGTTCACTGTTCTGAAGTGCTAAAACAACACGTGCTCTGTCTACTACTATTTCTATAAGTCTTTCCGAGGAGATATCCTTTCTGAGGAGAGTCCTTGCGCTGCGTTTTCACGAGGCGACTGCAACGCCACATTTCTGTGGAAGCAGGTAGCTACCCCAATTCTGGAGATGTAGAGGGGGTGCGTCTGTAAGCGGCGTAGGCTCATTTGCGACAACCGTTCTGTGATTTCCATAAAAATTACCTTAGAATAAATAGTTATTCGTAGAAGTTGTGATCTTGTGTTAAATATAGATTGTGACAATAAAACGCAACAGCTAATACGGGAAAAAAGAAATGAATAGTACTTTGTAGTGATGCAGTTTCAGGCAAGATGGCAAAGACAAAAGACAGTGGTCAAGAGAAAAGTATTGTGGATAAATGAATGTAAAATAATAGTAAAATAAGGAATTAATTGAAACAAATATACGTTCAGTGTAAATGTATGGTAGACACACTCGTAATTATTATTAAGAGGGTGTTGACTGAGACATTGTCGACTTGCTTCGTTTTTGAATCTTCTGTATTTCTCTTTCTTTCTTTTTTTTATTTTGTGCTTATGTTGTGTTTTGTGCTTATATTGTATTCTCTTTATAGATTGTGTATTTATTGTATATTTTGGTGAAGGAAAAGTAAACAACAAATTTGTAATTGTATTCAAAAGATTTCATAATTGCAGGATCACACACAAAAAAAAAAAAGAAACAAAATTACTGAATTTCTGCAAGGTATAGGTAGATTTCTGCTCTATTGGAACAAAATAGTTTCTTTGTGAAGTTCGAGTAGAAGAGAAAAACGTAAACGTTAAAATAAATCGTTAATTCGACTCTACACAATACATGTTTTTCTTTCTATTTCGTAGAAGAAACGGAGTCCCTCCTCACCTCTCACCACCACCAATGGGGTACACGCGTGTATCGCAGCGCGCTACATCGATAACATGTAATGAGGTAGAGAAAAATCGTTAAATTCTCGTCTAAAATTAAGCGCTATTACTTACTGGGTTACACTAAGATCCTTCAAGCACATTTCTAATGAAACAAATGAAACGTGAATACTTTAATACAAATAAGTATTAGATATATATTTTTGTGATAAATATTATTATTTTAAAATAGTGTTGTTTTTTAAATATTGCACCGTTGATCGGAATTGATTGGATTGTCCCTTGCTTGTTTCCGGAGAGTAACTTAGTTTGTCCCCCACGTGGTCATACGCAGTTTTAATCTGCATTTTTTGACAATAGAGGTTTTTTATTAATTTATTTACCTCCCTAGCAGGTAAAATCAACTCGAGAAACCCCGTTGTTCTTCTCGATACGCATGAAACCATTGTGACAGTGCATGTTTCTAAACTGAGTTCCAATGGGCGCATGCCGAGCTGCATATCTACCGCAGACGGACACCATTCTTTACCTGGGTACCTTTGTGATGTAAATACTTTCCTCGGTGTTGGATTCGACGCCAGTGCCGACACACAGAATGAGCGAGGGTTCGCGCAGTGCTGATGTGGACTCCATTGCAGTGCAGTCCACCATCGTCCAGTGACCACCGCGAGGGCGATCGGAACGCGGATCGCAGAGCCGGAAATGGACTTTTGAAAGATGAAGGCTGCTTAAAGCGGACGAGACAGACTAATATCCGGCAGCGCGCGCGGACCGCGAGTCGCGAGGGTATGCGACCACGCATGCTGGATGGTGGATGGTGGGAGAGGGGCTGCGAGCTGGGAAATGACTGGTTGGAAATTTTGTAGCGGGGGCAGTTACCAAAGGGAAAAGGGATGAGAGTATCATCAAGGGAGTTTCATCATTGTCAAGTTACTTTTTTTTAGGATTTCTCAATTCCAGCAGTGCTGGCAATTAAGAGTGTAGTCGTGATATAAATGAACATTGGCAAGAGTAATCATTTTTACAGTGAATTCGTTGGAATAGTAACGTGGAATTTGTAGAATTGAAGATTGTCGTTATTTAACAACATTTTCTCGTTTCCCCTGCAGACCTCGTGAATGACGCTGAATAATGCGGCTCCAAATCCCATTCAACTTGTCTAGAGTAATATTTCATAATAACAGATAAAACATAATGAATCATTGTTCCATTATCATTGCGTTATTACTTTTAAAACTCGCATGTATATTATTTGGTATTAGTAATAGAGAATGACTTTATTTTTGTTGTTGTTTACGTTAGTTTAAGAGTTTTAAACTAAATAAAAGTTTCGAGGGAATTCCGATGATTACTGTATCTAAATATAATTGTATTAGAACATGCATATTATTTTATTTTAGTAAACCGTTTCTGGAATATTTATATTCGTTATTCTTTAGATTACATTATAGTGTTTCGTTTACAATATTTTCATGAGATAAATAATCGGTAAAAAATAGTGCCAAGACTGAGTACACGTGCAAAAATAATAATAAGAAGAAATAGGAAACAATGATAGGCAATAAGGGGAATATTTTCCTCGCCATTACATGTCGGGGAAATATATATTTTAACACTATTCTACATTGTTTTAGTCCGGTTATTCGAAATTAAATTCAGTTTGCCATTTTCCATGACTTCAGCCTTTTGGCGAAGAGTGCGAACAAGATGAAATTTCGGTGATTAGTATAGAGTTGAAAGATAATATAAACGGAGTTCGCTTCCAAGAAGTTAGTTAAAACAAAATCAAGAAACTAGGGTTATCCTGGTTGACCTATTATATTAGTTTTGCATGGGAACCGTTGAGTCGTATTAGTTTAAGAATATTAAAATAGCATATTGAATTTATCTTTAGTTGTTCGAATTATCTTTAGTTTTACCCAATATTCCACGCTTATTGGTGCAAATAATTTTCAAAAGTGGGTATACTGTTCGAATGAACGATTTGAACAAATTAAAAAGTTTTGAAGTGCTTTATATCAATCTTCCAACCAATCAATGCGAGATACATTGACCTGTCAAAATTTGAACTAGATTGTTACTGAATCCCGCGTTAAAAACTTTAGAAGAATACTTGTATTGTTTTAATGATCTATTAACAGAAAAATAACAAATATAATTTTGTAAGGAATCACTTATGACCCAGATATTATGGCTACCAAAGGAGCGCGTATCAGAAGGTCTTACATTTATAATACTTGTAAATTTGTTCTTGGTCGATTGCGTTTCTCATGATATAAAGATTATTATACTGTAAACAATCCGAATTAATTTTATACCGAGTTCTTAAATAAATGCCTATTAACACTATATCTTTCCCCCAAACGTATTCTAATTCACTCGATCATTTGACCATTTAGTCCTGATTGCAAGGTTATCTTGGGTGACGATAAAAGTCTTCAAGATTAGAGTTTTCCAGAACTTCATGTTGTCAAACTATTCCTTGATATTACATGACCTTCTGTTATGTATTACCACGCGAGAAATTAAAATCATTGTTTCTATGACGTCTAGAATACGTATAAATTTATTATACACATTGATTATCTAATCTACTCGGATAACTATTCTTCTTCAGACATCTTTTGGGTTTCTAGGTACTTCGTTCATGTTAGTGTTCTTATTTAACAGCAATTTTCAGTGCATTACCAAAAAAAATTGGTAAAAAATATTTTTCGGATAAAATACTAAAGATTTTTGAAATGTTTCTGTTATTGTGGAAGAAATTTTATTTGTATTCTCCAACAATATTTATTTATATACAGGATCAACCCATTTCAAATTGTGTAGAGAATTACTATGGCAAATTGATCGAACATTTGAGATTATGCATAAGTTAGACAATGCATAGTAATCGCAGTACAGAGAGAGAGAATGGAATTGTAACTCTAAACTCTTTGAAAGTAATGAACAATTAACTTATTTTGATAATATTTTCCAATTCATGAATTTAGTGGAGGATTTTCAAGATGTTTGCTTGAAAACAGTAGAAACTGCGCTTCTTTCGAATGTCATGGGGACATCGTTAGTGTGGGTCAGTAGCCCTTATTAACAGACAAAAAAGGCGTCTCGACTAGGGCTTTACGGATTTCGGGCGTCGCGATTTTACAGTCTTCTGTCATAATACGATATTTTCACTTACGAACTTCAAGCAATGAAGAAAGTATAGTATACTTAAAAGGTTATACAAACTTTAAAATGGTTCAAAATGACGTATAAATACAGTTACGAGTTTCTATTGCACAAATAATGTTAATTGAATTATTTTTCAAAGGTTGTTTGATCAGTTATAGTTGTATTATATAAAAAGGTAAATACGAAAAATGATATATACAGATTAAGATAAGTTAACCCACTACAAATAAATTCTCTGAGCTATAATAATCGTTTGAAAACAGTAATATTAGTACAATTTCTCATCTTTAACACAGTATTTAACACAAAGCTTCCTTGACCTGCTTGAAGCTTCGTTAAAACATGTTATATCTTTAATAAACTTATAAGCGGACTCACACTTCTTGAATCATTTTCTAGAGATAATAATAATAATTCCTTTTTACATTTCTATTTCGTTGTTTGGTACTATTTCTTATCTACTGAAAGAGAGATAAAGGCCCAATGAATGTAGATGATTTGATTTATTAACTCGGATGAAAGATGAAAAGTATTTACGCCAATAAACAAGTATTGAAAGTATCATGGCTATTCTCCTTCTATGAAAATTTTTGAGCCATCTCGGATTATATTAATATTATATTAAGATTACATAAATTTGTTTAATTCTACGGAGGGTTCAGTACTACAAGTTTAAATCATTGCAAACATGATTTCTGAAGAAATTTGACACTCCAAGTCGAAACGTAATGAACTCTTCACAGAAATATAAATATTATTTTTCCATAATAGGTCGTAAGTTCTTAATTATTTATTTAATTATATTTGACACTTTTTTACTAACGTAAATTTCTCGATTCCTTTTACCAAAAAATCGTCACATATTCGCCAAATAATTTTTCAATTATTGTAATTTACGTAAGAGGCGGTAGAATTAGATTATTATTGGTGTATTATGAATTATTTTTCTCTTTTGCTCCCTCTCCCTTTCTTGCTATTTCCCAATTCCTTTCATCCCGATAATGATCTAAATGATATTCCACAATAAGTTCATGTTTATGCCTCTTCTATAGAAATATGTCTTGCATTTCACAAACTTCATATACGAAAGAACCCTCTTAGGCCGGTATTACACGGTCATATTTCTATGTCATATCTCTTTTGTCAATGATATATGATCGAAGATGTGACATACGTTCTCTCAACGAGAACGTATGTCATAGGTATATGATCATAGCTCAACTCATCAAAAATTGTTCATATCACGGACAAATGTTTCATCTAAGCTCTTTGATGATAGAGATATGACGTATAAATATGATCGTGAAATACCGTTCTTGGACTTTTCTAGCTAAGCATATATAGAAATCAAAATAAAACTGCGATGCTGATTGTTCATGCCAATGTAAGACATTTTAATGTTTTAATTATGTTTACTCTATCTTAGGATAGTTATTGAAGGAAAACTGCATCAAAACGTGGTAAAATTAGTGTCTGGCAGCCATTATTATCCGGCAACCAAGTCAGTATTCAACTATTGAGTATGGACTACTGCAGTCACACTTAAAGGCGACTTTTTATGTACATTGTTTTGATTTAAAATGTAAAATTGTGTTGCAGTTTTTAATAATCATTCGTTCTTAAACTAATGTGACAATGACTCCTTTAATCAGATCTGCACTAATAACTCTTCAAAACTGAGATATACATGGTTATGTGACTGACTAGCGCCTGGCTTCTTAATTTCCTCTACGTTCTTCTGTCGCGGATCGCACTTTATTTTAGATGAACTATGCACTTTTGTTTAGATGAGGTCATATTTCGTCATTGATCAGAGTCTTTGAGATGCCGATTGACTTTCTTTGCTAGTCCAATAGCACTAATCAACTTCGCTAGTTCTGGTATATTCATTCAATCGTTCCCGCGTCGAAGATCTTTTGTATCATCTCAGACTTTGTATGTTCCTGTAGATGGATGTCTATAGTCTTGATACAGAGCTAACTGGTTTTCTATATAGTTGTATAGCGTCACCTATTCAAATCAAGAGTATTATTTTCGTAACGATACATTGAAGAGGCCTCGAATCCATCGATATATCTTTGCTCGACAGATCGAACCAATCTCATTGGTCCCCGTCGATCGCACATCGATACGCGGAGGCATGGTGAACTACTATATGCTCGCAAAGTACCGATTTTTAACGGAACAACTACTCTACCCTTGAGCTAATCAGAAGATGGGATATTCGTTCATGTAAAGCAGTTCATACTATTTCTCATGTGTTTGCACGTCGCTTCTCACTTCACATATTCTCGTTTACGCTACGTGATAACATCTTCATAGTACTACAGCTCCGTGTCACTAAACGAGTCTATCGAGCTTCAACCTCATTGCGCATGGAAATTTGTATTTAAGGGACAGCTTTATTTCTTATAGTTCAATACTGATCAAATTCGTTTGGTAGTAGTGTTGAATATTAAACGTTTAGTCTGCACCATCCTGTTTATCACATCAACCATCCTTCCATCCTCACAACTAGGGCTCTAAAGACCTTGACGTTGGCGAGCCCTAAACCCCAAGAAAAGATAAACACAACTATTTAAAAATGCACGGCACCTTCAAAAATTAAACGAGAAATTAAATAGCATTTTATTATATTAATAATGTCTACCATAATTAAGAATGAATTTAACTAGTAGACAACACATCTTTCATTTATTCTTAAAAATGAATACTAATACCGCGTCACCTACATCCAACTATGTCTACCAATATATTTTAAATTATAAAAAGGTGTCGAATAAAGATTAAAATTTCATTTTACTGTCCAAAAAGTGAATTATTTTTTTAATACACTTGATCTGAAGTTGGAGAAAAATTATATCTTGTAACTTTCCTATGAAATGAATCTTACGTGTTAAACCAGCTCCTAAAATAGGATAATTAATTATTCTAAAGTGCATTTCCTCCCTGTCTTGTTACAATCGAACGTTAAATCAGCATAGTAGTTGTCACATGGGAAGCTTTAAAATCTGTTTTACATGTAGCATACGTAATATTTCGTTTTTCAGACAATTGAAAAGACTTCTTATTACATTCTTCTGTCATTCATAGACTTGCACATCAATGGTTAACTTTCTGTTTAACTGATAAGCATTAACAGATCAAAATTTCCTTTGCTAAAAGTTAACTACTTCATAGCAACGACAAGCTAAAAACGACATTCTGTCACGACAAAACGAAAAGTACCCTATAATTTACTCCATATTAATTGCTTATTTATTACCAACGATACATATTTATTACCATTGGATAATTATTAAAAAATGGCTTTTGTAGCTTGACGTCAAGCTAGAAAAAACAACTACAAAAGTTCAATACAATTTAATAACTATGAGTTGAAAATTATTTAAATAATTAATAGCTAATTTATTAACAACAAAAGAGAAATTTTTAATGACGTGTTTACATAAAAAACTGGGTTTTTGTATCTTAGAATCACGGGGAAAGAGTAAATGGAGGGTTACAAAAAAATTAAGTAATTTCTTTAGTAACATTTAAAAAGGCCAATAATTAATTATTATAATTGTTCATATAATTAATGGTCAAAATAGGAAATTATTTTACTAGATGTGGGGTTTCATGAAACGAGGTTTCATTGGTGTGCATTTATATCCTCGTATCGTGTTAGAAAACCAAATTGAACTCGTACAATAAAATTTGATAAATTCGGTTTAAAAACAAATAATGAAGTTCCTTTTGGTCCTTAATGAAACAAACGAAATATAAATTTTACATGTAATGACAATAAATGTAAAAATATATCGGTATATTCATATTAAGCAACAACAAAAACTAGTAGCGAAGCAGTTGACAAGATACATTAAAATTTAAATATGAAATTATTGTAACAAGTTGGTTTCAGCATTCCAGATTCAGTGACATATTTTAAGAACTTGTTATTTTAAATCTAGAAATCTCCTCTAATTACGTAATTTTTTACCATCAATACAATAGAGAATTTTGTATTTTCAGAAAGCATTGAACAAAAATATGAAATTATACTTATAAGATATTTCATTGAAATATTTCGCAAAAATCGCTATTGTAAGTATTCTACAATCTGGATTACATTGTAAGACTTCAATCACATAAATTTGCCGTACGTAATATTTAGAATGAAACTTATATCTTGATAGTTCTCTTTAGTAAAGTCAAGTCGAACTGTCTCCTTGTATGCCCCAAAGGTGCCCATGGCATAAAGAAATAAAAGCATATTGGCATCAATTAAGATGTGTTTGTTGTAGATCCAAATGTTTTTCCAAGGTTTTACACTATTTGCAATTATTGCTTAATAGCAAGTTATGTAACAGAAATATTAGACTACGAACGAACGAGAATAAAAAAACGGATATCGAAACACACTCACAAATTGGAAAGCACTGATCATACTTAAATATATCAATAAGAGGTATTAATTCAAACACAATATTTAAACGCATTTAATTTATAGAACCCTGTTCTAAAAGTCAATAAAGTTACTAAATGTGATTTTGATCTGAGCATACACAATTAAAATACCACATTACTTTTATTTAAATTTCAGAAGTTTTTGCTGGATTTACGCTGGTCACCCAAGAAGAAACTTTCGTTATTTAATTCAGTAGGATTTGATGTTCTATAACCAGAAATAACACCACATCAGAATGCATCGATCGAGAAGACTAACATAATCGTGAAGAGAGATCGCAAATGTACTATCAGTCATTCGTTATATTTCTTTAGAAATATTATGTTTCAACACTCTCAAGATTAGATCCCACTCTAAACCATATACCTTATTGATTTTCGGTCAGAATGTTACACTTTCAAACTACTATTAGTTTGGTATTAGCTAGTGATAGGGTTGGTTGTCCTTGTAGGTTTCTTTCAAAGGAACACATGGCGACTATTACATGTCTCTATTGCAAAATAAGCAATATCAAATTTAAGTGTTTCTAAAGTGGGAATTAAAAGAGCCACATTACAAAGTGTGAATCAAGTAGTTACGCAAGACTATTGTCCAAAATAAACTAAATACTTGAAAAAGCTAGGTTGTATTAAAATAATAAAGAACTTATAAAATATTGCTCAATTTCGATTTTCTTAGTATTGTATGTTTCAATTTTTTTCAACTCGTTGAACATAAATAAAAGTATTGCGAGGACTTTCGAATATATAAGATGATACGGAAATGAACTACGAAAGCTTAGATGCCAACAAAATATGTGCGATGACGCGTTATGCGACGTTGACCAATCGTATATTTAGATTTTCTCAGCATCGTATGAGCTTTCATGATGATATAGTTCATTTCACCTCTCATACAGACATCTCAGCTGATTTATAATTGAATTCGCTTACAAAAATCTTTCCTCGTATATCACCTGGGATGGAACCTGTGGCTTACTGATCGTAACATTCGTGGTAGGGTTTCAATCCCCTGTGTGTCACATCTCATATGCAGTTGTGAGGGCAAATACACTTCAAATTAGTTCATTTTACACTCACAAATTATTATATTCTTTGTATACAAATATTATTTGGAAACAAAATTTCGTCAACCCATAGAAATATATACAAAATTCTGCAAATTTTCTTTGTATAGTTATTTGTTGCAATTCTCTCTTTCATCTACGACTGTGAGTTTGCAATACCTTATCATCTGATCAGACGACGTCGTGTTTCTCTGTGGAGGGGGAACTTACCTAACACGAATTTAGGAAAGTGAACCTTGCCAAGTATTCTACTGCCATGCCTCATCACGAGCGCTGCGATAGGGAAGAGGTGATTGCGTTGGTGGAAAGTGCCAATTTCAGTGCCTCGGCAGCTGGAAGGCAATACGGAGTAAGTCGAAAAATTGCTTGCAAGTGGGTTCGGCAGTATCGCGAATCTGGGGAGGTTGGAAGGCGTGCTGGCACTGGATTGTGGCGAGTATCTACTGAAGCCCAGACGCCGTTTTGGTGAACCAGGCTAAGGAAAATCTTTTCCGCTCTTCAGAACAGTTAAGACGCCTATCTAATTTTCCCGGTTGCGCCAGAACTGTTAGAAACCGTCTGAGAGATAATGGACTCCGATCTAGGTGGAAAGCAACATAGAGTGTAGAGGTTAACATTTCCCGAGGAAAACATTAATCGTAATTTGGGTAACATGATTTTCTATGACGACAGTGTTTTTTCCTTCGCAAACGACGGACGTGTATATCGACCTCGTGGAACCCGCCATTGTCCTGAGTATGTGTGGGAGAGAGAGAGAGAGCAGGATCTAGACGCGTATCTGTGGCATGTTGGGGCTGGATAAGTTCTCGCGGTGTAGGCATTCTTCACAGAATACAAGGTCGTCCTAATGGGCATAAGTATCTCCCTATCTTGCAAGATGTTATGATCCCTTCGGTGTGGCAATTGTATCCTACTGAAGAACTATTTTTTTAACATGATAATTCATCTGCCCACACGTCTCGATTGGTGCAGGAATGGATTGCAGAGCAAGAGGAAGGGGAAATTCTCCACTGGCTCCCGCATGCCCCTGACCACAACCCAATCGAAAACGTGTGGGCGGAGACGAAGCGTGTCATGACCGAATATTTACCTAATCCACCTCTCACAACCACTTTGGGATGTTGTATGTGAAGCGTGGGAGAAAATTACTAACAGCACGGCTTATGCGTCAAACGTAAAATATGATAAATCTAGATGCTATATGAATGAATTTTCATTGAAAATATTGTTTGGATGTAAATTAGTTATCTTAAGACATATCCATTTCCTACACAATATTTTTATTAAAATAAAGTATACTTTTACATATTTCCAACTCAACATATTTTGGTGAGTTTAGTAAACAATGCTCTGGAGTATTATCATATCACACTTACTTTTCATTGAGAATTAGAAACTCTCGAATTGCTTTTTGTATTATTGTTTTCTTTATATATTTGTAAATTGATTGCTTTTTAATTCAATATTGAATTACTTATGCTTAAGTTAATTGAATCTAAAAAAAACATCAAAAAGTTCCTCTTGAAATATATTATTGAATACTTTCATTCACAAATTAGCAAACTAATAATACCGTGACTTTAGAGTTCATGTATAGAAATTATTTTATAGAAAATGTTGATTAAATGTATTAAAGTGTACGGAAACGTATACTTAGAATATGTATCAGCACAATGGAGATTGAACTTCTAAGGTGTTCCAATTTATCTCCTTCAGTTGCTAGCCACATTGCCAGATTTGTCGTAATGCGACGTTACCGAACTGCCAATTTCTCAGCGTATGTTTAAGATTTTCTTAAGCAATATGAGAGCATGAAATTAGGTTTCGTTCATTACAGCTCCCAAACAGATATTTCGAGCTGATGTGTGGTATAAACCATTTTCAAAAATCTGTGCGCAAATGTCACCGGGAATCTAACCAGCGGCGCAGCGACAGTAGAGTTTTATTTCTCAGTCAAATATACTTTTACTCAGATGCGGTATAATGTTTGTTGAAAGACTCGACGTCTCTATCGATCACAGCTGATATATATCCTAAGTATATGACGTCTCCGCACACTTTTATAGTTTTGATCTACATTTCTATAAAATAATTTCTATACATAAAGTCGTAAGTTACGGTATTTTTAGTTTGTTCATTTGTGAATGATAGTATACAATAATGTATTTCATGACGAAATTACGTATAGTTCTTAAAATTGAAATTAACCTATGACTACATTCTTATATATTCCGTTGAGAAGAGAACAATCTACAAAAAATTACAGAGAATCGTGATAAAAATAAAGAAAACAATTCTAGAGTTTATAATTTCTATGACAATTATACAATACTTTGTTGTATTAAAGTTACCAGAAATACGTGTGATATGATTATACACCAGATCACTGTTTACTGAACTCACTAAAAGTTTAAAAAATGTAAAAGCAAACTCCATTTTAATAAGGATATTGAGTAGAAAATTGATATGCTTTAAATTGTGTAATTTATAACCAAACAATATTTTTAATAAAAATATATTAATATAGCATATCAAATTTATCTTTTAATACTTTTGGAGCGCAATGTTCTGTACAGAAAAATGTTATACGCACTTTCTGCATGTCTTGCTACGAATTGATATTAGATGTTAATTTTATCAACTTTATTTAAAGCACAAAACAATTTTTAAAAGTTGTTCGTTGTTAAAAACAATCTAGCTTCTTCGAGTACGTTTTTGGACGATGGTCTCGCGAGACACTATTTTTTTTACACTTTTCAATGTGTTTTTTTTTCGGTTTCTAAGTCGGTAAAGAAAAAAGTATTGTGCTTTTTCTACACAGTGATGAAGGTAAATGGTAATTTTTAGAATTCCTTATTCACAATCTACAGTTTCAGCACGTTCCTCATAACGAACAAAATATAAAAAACCTTTCAATAATAAACTACTACTAAAGATATATTTTTATATCGTAGAATCTTCCAATATTTACATTAACTTTATATTAATAAACAAATTTGTTATTGTTTCATTAAGATATAGATATTTGATTTAAGTATAAACATATTGAAATTTTTAATAGTTCTGTTTGTGTTTTGATTTGAATAGCTTCCTGTAATATTCTATTTTTCAATTCCCTTTAAATACGCTTGTCACACTTCCATCTCTGCTTCCAGAAAACCCTCGAATAGCGTAGATACCAATATTTCCTGGGATAGCACACAATCTGAAAAGCAATGAGTGATGATCAATAATAAATATTTATAATTTATAAGAAAACGAGTTTTTTCCTCATTAAAATAAACTTTTGACTGCCAAAGTGTTTACTATTAGTCTGTTTTCCTGAAGAATATAATTACATTTATCTGGGGTCTATAACTTGACTTACGAGAAAAAGTAGTCTTAAGGAAGAAACATTATATCCATAAAAATTAACGTCGGAAGTGTACAATAAATCCAAAACCACAAAAGTTTTTGGAAACACGATATATTTATTTTTGTGTTTTTTCTGTAGGTATAATTTCTTCTTCCCTTATGAAAAAAATAAGTCTAAAGAAATAATATTCTGGTAAGTGATGTTGTCGCACTAAAAGACGTATCTTTGTGACCATAGAAATACGTAGAGATGACAACAAATCAAAAATATCGAAAATATTTGTTTTTCAGGTCACTGTGAATGCATGTAAGCAAGTTCTGATTTGAACACCTTTTTTGAGTGCAAAATATATTTTACTTTCGATAACGAATTACCATTATTCTAGTTTACTTCCTCTGTACGCGTAGTATAAGAGTGAAATGGATGGCTGATGACAAAATTTTATAATGCGATCGTTCTCCAAAATTGTGTTTGTCTTCTAGAACGATGGATTCTAAAGTGGTATTATTTCTGGTGATAGAACATGAAATCCTACTAATTCCTACTAAATGACGAAAGATTCATCTTCGAAGACCAGCATAAATCCAACAACAAATATTATGAAATTTAAATACAATTGATGTGGTTGATTTATTGTGTTTGCTCATATCAAATCTACATTTAGTAACATTCATGAGTTTGAGAATAGGTTTTTCATAAGTTAAATAAGTCTAAATGTTATATTTTGATCACATTTTATGTTTATTTATACGCAAAATTGTGATGATAAATATATTGATTAGACATTTAACATGATTTTAAGAGTAAGGATAAAAAACCAGCGAAGCAGTTGATGAGATAATAATACAAAACTAAATACAAAGTTATTTTAACGACCGAACAAGAATGAGAAAAATGGGTATCAAAACAATCCGCAAATTTGAAACAAAAACTGATTA
>NNCF01128163.1:203317-224389 GCA_002313205.1 Laupala kohalensis | reverse complement strand
GGAATTAATTTTCTGTATATTTAATTTTTCGTCAAAATCTATATATGTCAATCTTATATTTATTTTGTAACAGCATTGATGATGGCCGCCACGCGGCCGAAAAGGCCTTATGAATTAAAAAATCAACAGGATAGTATGACTATATTTTTTTTTTACAATACTGTTTATACTACCAACACCGAACCTCGTCATACAATACAAAGAAATTAATTATTTAAATAATTTTCGACTCATTATGAATTTTTATTGGTTTTTTATAGTTGGCTTTCTGGCTTGACGTCATCCTAAAATGTATGTCCTTTTAATAATCATATAATAGTAATATTATTTGTTGTTAATAAATTAGCAATGAACTATTTAAATAACTTTCAATTCATAATTATTGAATTTTATGCGGGTTTTTTTTGTTGGTTTTTCTTCCTTGTCGTTGCTCTATTGCATTACATTCCAGAAATAAAGCCACTTACTTGCGGAGTTCCCCAGGTTGAATTCTTGGTTCTATTCTTTTTTCTTTGTATGTGAACAATAGGTCATCCTCCACATCAGATTGTAAAACGTTTCTCTACTGACGACACTTGATTACTATGTAAAAAGTCAACGCTCAAATATTTTTATTTCTCGGCATGGTTTCATGCAAATTGTCTCTTTGTGTATACTGACGAAACAGTGCCTATGTCTATTTCACAATAGTGTGGCAAAATATTTGCCCCCGTTATCTCTTTCGTTAAACGGAAGACATTTAAAAGCTGTTAAGAAAAAGAAATTCTTAGGATTTCTTAAGAAATCCATATTCCAGACAATCTCTAATGGAATTGTCACGTTGATTATCTAAATTCCAAATAAAGCAAATGATGTTATGTATTCCGAATATTTTGTCAATGTTGTTAGTCCACATAATTCCCGTTGCGTATATTTTGCAAACTTTTACTCCCGTTTACGGTACGGCATTATCTTTCGAGACAATTCTGTTCAGATCCTCTAAAACTTTAAGAATTCAAATGAGGATTATTCGGGTAATATGTGAATCTGATCCCCGAAACTTTTGTAAACCCGTATTTAAGTAATTTAATATTTTAACACTTCTTTGAGGTTATATTCATGAAACTATTGTTTCATAAATATAAAGACAAGATCAAGTATCAAAGGCACCAAGTTACGTACCAAAGTCAAGACTGAATTATTTAAGAGCAACGCCCACTTCATAAGAAACTGTCTCGTTCACGAACGCAATACTCGCAGTACGGATAATATTCAGCTCCCTAAAGTGTTAACTACACTTCGCCGAAAAGTGGTCATATCATACGGTAATCGTTCTATTTTCGTTGATTCTAATAGAATTTCGTGTAAAATTTCGAATCAAGTGTTTTAACAAGTCATTAAAATATTAAATACGTCAATTCTTCCTGTAGTTTATCCTGTCATTGCTGTAAAACTTTCAAAAGTTACTGATGAAATTTCAAAACAATTTTCCTCCATGCTATTGTTGTTTTTTTATTATTCATAGTATTGTACTTTTATCTGTACTCAATCTTGGCACTACTAGTTTGTAACTGCTTTTTTGAAAGTAAATTCATTTCTTTGCATTAATTAGGGACTCTTACGGAAACAATTAACAATGAAACGTGGTTTAACAGAAAATCTTTCTTTTTCTCAGCACAATGCATTGCACCACTGGGGATGGAGTCTGGAGCCATTGCAGATGCTGACATTACGGCCTCATCTTCTTTTGATAGCGGCAACGTGGGTCCTCAGCATGGAAGGTGAGTGTGAATGACCTTACTGCGGTGGATGTATCCCACAAAATAATCTTTGAATCCCATCTTCTCCGGGACTAGTTACATTAAGACTCTGCCAAGACGCAAAGTATCTACTAGTATACAGATATTTTTTAATACAAGTATGAATATACCTTGTAATTAATACTACATTAATACAAATAAAGGAGGTAACTTTTGGAAACACTCATTACATTTTTTAACAATTACAGGCAAATGAAACCTATAAGTTTGCGTATCTACAGAGGCAGTATATCCACCTTCAATATTGGAGGCAATTCAACGACAGACTAAACCATTTTTCCGAAAATAAATATGATAACTCTTGTAGAGAATAATATTTTTGTCGCCGTAGTTTTTAGAGCAGATAGGATACACAATGAAGTGGGAAGGTTTATTCAATGAAAAAGAACCTTTCGAACATATTCTTGTGAGTTATTTAAAATGTATTTGGACATTATTATGTCTTCTAGCTTCGATCCTCTTAACTTCCAAGTATTAAATTAGTATTCGATCTATAAGATAGAAATATCATGTCAGAAAGGATGAAGAGTGGAATTGAAGTTAAATCACGAGATTCTTCTCCGTCCGAAGCGAATTTTCACCCCACTCATGCGAATTATCTACGCGAAATAATTCTTTCTTGTCTCATCTAATCTTGCTAATTCGCCTCATTCGTTTGATCCCGTGGTACCTTTCTTTTCTCGCTGTCAACTTTTTACCTCTTCTTCAATTTCCACTCCGCGTGATTTGATTACTTGCACATTTTCTTGATTTTGCTAAATTTCTTCCAAAATTACATCGTGTTATCTCGTGTCTCCCAATATCTTTTCACCCCATGTCACATTTTCCAATATCCCCTCCCAGTGTTTATATGCAATTTCCCTTTTTCTTAACTCTCCGATGTGTTGAGGATATCAACTTAAGAGAGAAAGAGAACAGATTTCTACGTGCTTCACAGAACTGGATTTCAGAGTTCCGATTTTCGAGGTTGCCTTGGAACTGAGTTTCTGGTTTACCGATACTGTTTTTTTTCTCTCTTTCAAAATTTCGGGTTCATAGATTCAAATGGAGAATATGATCCTTTGTCCATGGCTGCGCTGTATGGTTGCAGTAACTTGTCCCTATTGGTAACTTCCTCTCAGAAATTAATTTAAATTAAAACTAATGGTGCAAAACCATTGCCCATACTTTCTCATATAGGTTTCTCCGTCTGCAACATTGAGTGACAAAAAAATATGTAATGAAAGGGTTATTTCTGGCATAGTCCCTTATATTTCGTACGTTTTTCTTGTACTCTTTTCGAACCGTTAATTATATAAATACTTTAGCTACCATTGATATATAAGCAGTCTTCAATTTGCAAATTCAGTCGTTTGTTTTTGGAGTACAGCTAGAAAGAATTTATAATCTATTTCAAATGATAAACAAGTTACTGAGATATCCATGTGAATCTCGATCCATGTGAATAAGAATGACTGAATATCGATCATGATTGTGAATGTCTGACATGGCTGTAAACAAAAAGGATACGAATACAACATAGTATAAGTAAAACATATGAGTAAATAATGAATGAAAACTAACCTTTTGGACGGGCTCAAAGTCGCTAGATGAACTTATTTATTCTTTTATTTAAAATTTGAAAGTAAAATAAATATTCAGAATATTATTTCAAATCATTTTGCGAATTCTCAGTCTTTTAAATACCGTAAAGATGTTACGTAAATATAATTTCGTTGTAGACAGAAATTGATTATGTTAATATCGCAGTTCCTTTGCTCTCCTTCTGTGTATTTTATTAATATCATATCTTTAATTTTAGTTTACCAACAATGTACTCTATCTTCTTGTTCCATTTACACTGTTATATAATATTCAAGCATCTCTAAGCAGGAAACTAATGTGTAAGTGAAGCAGACTGGAATTATTTTACTACGCCTATATCAAACTGTCAAGCAAAATTCCGCTGATACGAATATAATGCATACTAATTGTAGTATATGCACAGGAAATTAAAGCAAAATCGTTGGAACCGTTTTTTGAGAAATATTTAAAAGAGTACTTTGACCTTCATATGACGTATCTTTTGTGTTAAGGTGAAATAAATTTAGAGCACGTGTAACGACAACAAGTGAATTCTATCGTAAATACGAAACATGCATTAAATATATTCATCCATTTTCTCAGAATTGCTGCGCACAGATGGAAAGACGGACGGACGGACGGACGGACGGACGGACGGACGGACGTTGTGCCAGAAACCACTTTTTTGGAATCAGGGATCACGAAAAAGGATATTTCCGTCAAAATCTCGCTTTCGAATTTTTTCACGATTACAGTACTTTCTATATTCTACGCATATAAGAACGTAAAATGGTAATGAGAAGTTTGCTCTGAACAAATATACCGATTAAACTACCTCTGATGTTTATCTATAACCAAGTCATTGATATTTATTTAGTTGGTTAAGGCGAAAGTCTCCTCTAACGTTTTGGCTTCAAATGGAGGGAAAGGTATATGTATTTGTATCATACACTAACACATTAAGATCGTACTTATTTCATTGTCCATGTGAATGACTTACATAAATCTTCGGGCGCAAGTGCGAAATCAGACCCACGTGAAAACTGTTAAAATTTCCATTCGAGCTGAATCCGAATAATAACAACATGGGATAAGACGGAGAAGTAGTGGATATAAATAAGTGTAGGTCCTTTGAAAAAGCTCCATAGTAATTTTCTTCAGCTCATCGGGACATTTCTCATCAACTACGGGTCTCCTCACTTCCACCTCCTCTGTGGGGTTCTTGAAAAAGAAACGTTTTCTTTTTCCTCAACCCTCCGTTGTGCCCCCTCCCCGTTCAGTTGATGCGTCTGACCCCCTTCTTTATTTCATGTAGATTCACCCAATTATTCACCCAGTCCTCGTTCAAACATTCCACATTACGTCCGTTGACACTGTTCGGACAATTTTCATGAACTCCTTCCCGTGTTATCGTTTCATTTTCCAACTTCATCTGCTAAATTTGGTTTGAAATAGAATGTTTAATTGTAACTTCAACTCGATCCTTCTATCAAAATAGGATACAAAATACTTGAAGCCTTCGAATACGTGATGTCAGTGAGTCCTGTCTATTAGTCTTACTGTCGTGAGTGCTTTTGAAATGTGAGTTTATGCAGCCATATTCATCGCTTTTGATGTATTGTTTTTCCAACAGTGAAGGAGATGATGCGACGTGGCTAACGAACGTACTCATGTAGGTAGAGTATTAACCTTAGTGGTGTATTTTTAGTGATTCGAACGGAGTATTCCTCGGAGAATTGTCAGTTTATTGGCCTTCCCTTAATAAAGTAACTTAATAATGGTATGGAGTTTTGCCGTGTTATTTCAGGAAACAATGGCCTTCAGAGTTTGGAGAAGGAAATTAACGTTTAAAAAGATAAATCATATTATTTGAATAATAACCAAAAGAGGCGTTACTGTTGTTAGTTAAGTGTGAGAACTAGGGTTCCTTGTTATTCATTGCGTAAAATATGATTTAATTCCGTTTAAAAATGGCGTGGAATGAAATGTGTAGTTTTTCAAAGATGTGAAGGATTTTCTAAACTTCCCGTAGCACCACTTCGGAAAAGGAGTAATCAAAAAATTTATTTCGCATGGTCTGATTGTACGGAATTTTGTAACCTCATTAGTCGTTCAGAAAAATGCGATACAAACATAAACTAATGTTAGTTGTTTGTGTGCGACTGAATACCATGCAATCAATATTTATTTGTCTGTACGTAAAACACTTTTCAAGAGGTGAAAGTTAGAGAACGGGTTTTTTTGGCTTTGATTCAATGAATGACTGCTTATCGAAACTAAATATTACCGAGCGAGTAAAATTTCGTCGTTCTTAGCAAAGAAATACTTATACGTATTCTCTCAATTCATTTCTCAAAGTATCATGGTTAGAGTATCGGAACTGCTCAAGCCTGATGACTGGCGCTGAAATAGAACATCCGAAATTAAGTGAATGCTCCTGTTGAAACGCTCGAACAGGATAAAACGATGAATAACGTCCGAAAACCATCAATAAAAATTATAAGCCATCGTCCAAGAAATCCCAACAAAGAAAACAAGACCACGTAATTTGTCTTGTTCTGTTCTATGTCTTCAATTAACTACAATATGTTCCTCTTAAATTACCAGTCCGGAAAACAATATTTGAAATTTGCAAATTTACGCAGCACTATCCAATAGGCATACTAGACAAGTAGCCAGTGGTGCAAATAAAATAATGATAATAATAATCACAAAATAAAAATTCTTTTAAATTATGGATTGATTCCCTTCATTCCCTTTCGCCTTTTTTAAAAACTATTTTAGGTAACTAATTTTTTAATAAACCAATTCCACCAACTCAAATTAAAATATTCGTTGCGAGCAATGATATCTAAGTAATTTCTATAGTAATAGTGTATGATTAACTTTAACTTGTGGCTTCGCATTAAGACACTGAAGTTCCTGAAAATTCTGATTTCGAACCGTAGAAAAGAAGCAAATCCTGTTTACATTTCTGCTAAGAGACATTCAACGACTTTTTCTCTAAGGAATATTTGGTTATTTTTCCACTGACACCTCTGACGAGACTCTTACGTTGAAATATGTATATATTATTGTCATTAAGAAAGTAAATGTTAATTCATGTATTTGTTCATTTTGTATTTATTATGAGTTAAGGTTATAATTAATTATTTTAATAATATTGTACTGCTTTTGTAATTAGTATTTACTATTTACAGACAAACTCTAATTAAATAAGTAAACAAATGTACAACAACAGATAATTTCTTCAGTCAAATTGGTTTATTTCATGTAATATTTCTTACTGTTTTGGATTTTTTGGGTAAAATATGGACAGAGAGAACTAAATTGTATTTAGGGCAACAAAAGTAAATCGCGTACAATCGATAGGCACTGAGAGTAAGATAGAAGTTACCAAGGAGACACTGGTGTCAACTCCTTCTAAAGATTCTTACTGAAAGTCATTCAAGTTTATATTGAAGAAATATGGTCCAAGTAATCTGTATCAGCTTTCTTATGTTTAATGTTCTTCCTCGCTTAAACTGTAAGATCAAGAAACATGCAAGATAATTTTAAATTCAACTGGTATCTTTGTAAATGTACTTTAAAGTCAATCAGTCGCAAGGGAACCACACGGACCCATTATATTGAAATACTGTGGTTATTTAAATATTAAATAGAGCGAACAGAAATGAGAGGTGTGACCTTGCTTACGCTGACGATATTGTCCTCACTGTAGAAGGAGATTCCCGGTAAGAAATAGAAGAGGGCAAAAGAATCGTGGAACCATTTATAAAATTAAGCTCGAAGAAGCTCAAAAGCTCGAAATATCAAAAGAAAAGATGAACGCTGTAGTATTTCGCATTAAACATAATGGAATTAGCAGACGTAATCAGATTATAAAAAATTCAGGTTGGAAATTAAACATTAAACAAGATTGAATATTTAGACATGGTTTTCGGCAAAAAATTGACTTTCACAGATTGTATTGAACATGTTGTGCAAATGGTTAACAAATTAGGGTAAAAATTGCAAGGTATTGGTTTAAGCAAAGAAAATATGACGCGAAATGACGCAGCGCAATTGTATGAAAGCGCATTGCTATTTATGCTGACATATTGTGCTAAAAGATCAAAGGTAAAACATAACGGAAGAAAAGTGGGAAGTGTACAAAGTACGTGACTACTACCATAGAGTGGGTGTTACCGTAGCATTGCTACAAAAACTGCGCCAGAAATCATCGAGTACTGCCTAGATTTCAAGGCAGACAAATCAGTAGTCTTGTGCGGAGAGGCAAGGAAAGAAATTAAGATGGGAAACTATAAGGGGTGGAAAGGAAGAATAGGTAAAGAATTATGTATGTGCTGGCGGGTGAGATGGGGTGAGGCTAAAGAAGGCAAAAACTTAAAACGATTTATGACGGAGATGGAATTTACGCATAAGAACAGGAAGTGGTTTAAACATAATAGACTGACTCTAGAATTACTCGCAGGATATGGCGCTATGAATAGTTATCTCTTCAAAAGAGGGCAAGCAAAGACTGGTACGTGTAGACGCACATGGCAGAGTGAAGCATATTCTGTTCGATTGCACTATTAACGGAGATGTTGTTAGCAGGCAAAATGTTGATAGCGAAAAGTAAAAGGTTAGGGATATTTGACCTGAAAAAATGGGGAAGATTTGTAGAAGATGAGCAAACTTTTTTGGATTTTGAAGAATGTACTACGGAGACTATACTGGTGAGGCGGGCGACGAGAATGATTGAATGAGAGACCACAATAATAAAGGAAACCCTGGTAATGGATACGTGATGCAGTACCGGGTTACTGCGATGTATACTGCACATAAAATAAACTAATAATAATAATAATAATAATAGTTTTAAGGTAAAGAGGAATATAATTAAGTACCAGAGTTCTTCTGAAAACGTATCAAGAATTTGTTAAGATAACATCACAACATCAATAAGTTTTATTATTAAAAATACTTATTAAAATTTTTGGCTTCAATTTTATATGGAAGGATTAAAGAAATAATAATTTCTGCAGGTTCCACATTTGTCAAGAAGTACTCAATATTATTGCGATCGTAAAAATGAAACGAGCGGTCGCAAATACAATTAAGAGCAACGTTAGTATGCATAGCCGGATGAAATGAAGCGCATATGCCAATAAAAAGTGAGTATTCCTTTGTTTGGCCTGATTATACATTCATTTCAAAAGGAGGAGTACGCTGAGTACGCTGCACTATCTGGCGGGAGCTGAGAGAACTCCTCTCTGCGGCGTGGTGCACTGCGCAGAGACGAACGTGACCACTGAATCGTCGCAGGCCATTGACATTTATTTCGAAAGGGAATTCTGGAAGTGTTTCTCGCCCTTGTGTACCAATCAAGTTACAAGACTTATTTGAAGTAGATATTAGCCGTCTTCCACCGAGTAAAAAATGTTCCGAAGTGCACTCACTCTCGCTAGAAGAAATCGTATGTATAACTTTGCGTGCAACACCCTCCTTAATCTCCGGCAAAAAACATACGGCTTCTGAAACACGACCCACTACTCCTTGGCTTCAGATAGTGTTGTGAGCAAAGGCGCTCCTGCAAGCGATTCTAATCACGTTTTACTACCTGTAAAATAAACTACGTCTTGTATTTGTATGCACACGAATTGTCATTGGGTAGAGAAAAAAGTTGAAAATATATCGAAGAATAGAGTTTTGTCATAAGCAAATTTGCAAAATTTGCAGATCAGGCAAATAAAGTGTTGGTTATTCATTTCATGTGTTGTTTGTAATGTTGCGTTCTGTTTATTATGTATATTCTGAAATTGAATACATAAATTGTAATAATTTTCATTGATTAGTAGGTCACACAACATCCATATTCTAACATAAATACTTGTGAAAATTATAATGTATAGTTGTAAATTCTGTTCATCAGTATTAACACGAAATAGCAGATTCTTCAAGAGCATATATTATTCTCTTTTACTCGGTCCTCTTTAATGTGGGTGACACTGTACAAAGTTTTAACAAAGTTACGCACTGACCTCATTATTGTCTAAGCACCTTTGTTTAAAATCGACTGGACAGGCGTTTCGTCATAATGCGGACTGCAATTTACGACGCCCTTTGTGGTCTTTCTTTATGGCCGCGTGGATATTCTACTTCGTAGAAGACCCTTCCGCCCGCTTTCATAGCGCGCCCCTCTGTGAGGATATGCGGTGATTCTCCCCCTCTTCACGAATCCGGCCTTTCCCTAGCCCTTCATGAAGCACATTTACCTTCTGTGTGGCTCTGTGCACCACATCATAATCGTACGCCGTACCTCTTGCCTCGCGATATGTTGATTAACCCTCACCTCATTACGTCTTGCTCATCAGGCTCTCTACTTGCCTTTCTCTTCATCTGATTCCACTCATCTCTAGTCATCATGTCGCGGAACATATTCTGTGGCACTCGTCCTGGGCTGGCGTTCTCCCACATTCTCCTCCCACGCAAAATATTTATTACACTTCTTATTCCACTCACGGATATAATCCCGTACGAACCCGTACCCACGTTTCTTTTTCTCGAAATCTTACATACCCATTTGACAAACTAATTGCTAATCTCGCAACTCCCTACTCACAACCACTAGACATGCACCAAACCGTCTGGCTCACTTTTTATTTCCCACCCGACTACCTCACGGTCTTGCTTCTCTCTGTCTAGTTGCCCCTTTTTTCCTTATTTCTCCCACTCCAAGCCTTCGTGTCTTCCTCCTATCCCCTCTCTCCTAATACTATCACGCCCTATCTTGTTATTACGACGCTTCGCCTCGCCGATTCTCAACTCAGTGAACCTCCCTATTGACCCATTCTACTTGGAGCATCCACCAAACAACCTCGCTTCAGCCCGTCACCACACTCCGCCTTGCTCTCGTCCTGTCGGATCCCCCATCTCTCCTTTCTTCCGTTCAACCACTCCACTTGTCTGTCCCTTTCTGATGTATCTGACCCTGCCACAATACCTCTCCAATCCTCACCATACCTCCTGCACTTCGTCGTCCCTCCGGGTTTCCCCGCTGTTCCCCGACACCCGCTCTATTGCCACGTCGAGCGGGTATTGCTCTACCAAGCCGCCGCTTTGTCGTCTTCCGAGCGAACACGCCGACTTCGAAAGTCGTCGCACACCTCGTCATCAAAGAACTTTCGACATTTTTTATCTCGAAAACTTTCCGTAACTTGGTCGGAAAGGAAGGGGAAGTAGACTGATCTCATTTTTCCCATCGCCTCTCAAGAGATGAAACTGCTCGGCGAATCTGATTAAAACTCGTCACCTCGCTTCAATAAGCAATGGAAAAATGTGTAATAAATCTGTTTTTATTGTAATTAAAACATAATCCCGAAAAAGAGGTAAAATCCTGCCGATTTGATTTGTAGCTTTTAATGCTGCCGTGTACATTTAAAAGTGGATCGTATTTGACAATATGAGATTAAATCCCGCGTCCTGTTTGTGACTGATGTAATTCAATTACAGCGTTGTACGAAGTCAATCAATGTACTCAGCGTGTATTCTTTCATTTGATTTACACTCTAGTTGCATTCGAAATGTTCTCTCCATGAATTGAACAGCAAATAAAAGTTCTTTGTGTTCGATTCATTATGATAGCGTTTGTAAATACGGAGTGTTCTTCCATTGTTATCATACTTGATTCTCAATCCGGATAGTGTGATAATATCGAAAAGTTATTTTAGGAAGAAATGTAAAAATAGGTATCTCCTAGAATACTTTGCTTCACAGTAACGTACTAGGAACTATTTTATAACATTTTCGATAGATCCTAAAAGCACTAATGTCCACTCGAGATCTCGTGGAAATATCGACAGATATTTGTTTCATTTAATTGTTTATTTTGACACATTGGTTTAAAACTGTTTTCGATACAATATACGATTGCAAAATTCGTTTTTCATAATTTAAAGAGCAAGCAAGCTTTAGAATGGATACACTGATACAGGAAAAACTGAATATTCAAATTCAGACTGTTTCTTGTTTGGATTCGCTTTTCAAACGTTACCGGGTGAGTACTCTTTAAATAATGGGAATATCTGCATTCCCATTTTGCAGAATATGTTAGAGGAACAATTGTTTATCAAAAGAACGAGAGTTGGTACGTCTTTCAGATTTTGGCAGTAAATGAGATAACCGGTTAGAGACCGTCCATATTAGAGGTCGTCCTTCTGTTAAGAAACTTTTTTGCTGCTTTTCGGAAAATTTCGTGACAAATTGTGAAATTTTCTTTTTCGTTCGTTCGTTTCTTATTGCTCTGTGCTCTCTGTTGAGTACATGGATTACAGTGACAAACTTTAAGGATAAGTTTGTAAAACACCCTAAAATGTAAAACACCCTAAAATGTTGTTACTTAACAACTAGGCTAAAAAACCCATACCCCACCGTAACGCAGTGTAAAGATATCATATAAATATCTTCTCCTAGTTGCGTTACGTATTTTATATTGGGCCCCAGACTTGGGTTCAACGAATAATCGGTTCTTCTATTACATCATTGTACTACGAGTAAACAACACGATTGATATTAGATCCACTCTCATATGTATCGTTTCATTTCGGAAATTCATTCAGTTAACACAATTTTTTCCTGTATTAGAACTTATTTTAGACGCGATAGAAAATTTCTCAAAATTAAAAATGAATAAAAAATAATATGTTGAGAATTTGGTCAAAATACGTTACTAGTCTAACTCCAGAGATTTAATGACATGTCGATCCTATATTATTCTGGTTGACTTTACTGGCTCAAATACTTTTCGTTTTCGTGATATTTAAAAAAAACTCAATTTCACCACTTAACAAACTACAAATAAATATCCTTAAAAATCTTATAATTCTTACTTAAAACATTTTTTAATGTTACTCGAACATTTTCACAGAAAATCCCCCCGAACCCAGGGATACATTTCTTTTCGTCGCCGGCAACTAGAATTACTGATGTTTTGTATTGATTGTTGAGTAAAATTGAAATACGGAAATTTAAATTTATTTTGAAAATCATGTTAACTACTTCTTGAAGCGCCGTGAAAAAATACTAGAAGCTGAGTCCGAAAATCAGTGTAGTGTACTTGGGATTGATCATATGATCACGTTCTGTTATTCATGAAACTATTTTGTGGAGTTGAGTCCATGGGGTTCAATTCTTAATTTTATTCCAACAATTTAGGTTTGATTAATTTTCTATGAAACTCATTATTGCTAAGATCGAATGAAATAGTTTTGAAGGAAAAAAGTTAAAGGTAGCCATGGAGTGGTTCAAAATAGTTCCTATCACATTAGATAAAAATAGAAACTATCTATGGAATATTGTTCGGTCGTGTTTTGAAAAATAAATTACGTAGTTTAAAATGAACCACTAGATTAAGTCTTATTACAGACATGGTGAATTTAAAAGAATTTACATTTCATTCAAATTGTTAACAAACCATTTTAGTGGCTTTAAAATACTTGATTTTGCGTGGATATTAAAAGATGTTTACATGTTAATGTAACGGTAATGAAATATATAAAAATTATTTGTTATTTGAAATTGAACTACACGACTCAACTTTCTTAATTTAATAAAATGCCTTAAGCTTTAGATTGATCCAAGTCAAATAAATTACCATTGAATTGAGAGAAATGTGTTCAGGCGTTTAACTGCAACAGTATTGTAATTAAAAATAACCAGAATTGCCATTGTCACTTAATCGCTGCTCTCATCATCAGAGTAATTTTTGTATTTTGATCGTCAATTTTCAACAATTGTCATTTTAACAATTTGTGTAGGACGAAATTACTCTTAAATCCCTCTTGAATTGTTACAAAAGACAACATATTTGTTCGCATGATCTGCTTTGCGAGCTCATTTTGCTAAATAGATATTTCTTTTAAAATCGGTGACATATAAAATTTCCCCATCGAGACAATACACAACTGAATGAACTGTCTACTTGGAGCTTACTTATTTCTTACTTACTCGTATACAGAACTATATTACTTTCAGGAAAAATGGAATTGTTTTGTAATAATATTAACTTAGTTTTTTCTCAATGACAGTTTGTAAGAATGAACTTCGATGGAGATCTGCACTAAAATTCATCATTTTGTGTAAATGTGGCGCTTAATAATTTTTTGTTCCACACCAAGCCATTTACATTTTTGTGTTCATGTTTCTTTCGTATGTTTGTTAATCAGTTAAATTTAATGGGTTTGCTGATGATTCACTGTACATCGAGTTGTCGCGGAGACGGCATTGAGCGGAGGGAAACAGATTTAGGGTGTAAAACTTGATCATACATAAATAATAGTCGTATGAAATGAAGACGATCGTAATTCAGAACATTTCCTGTGCTGCTCGCTCCCCGTCTCTGCGCACAACAGAAAGACAAACTTCGCGCTTCACTTACTCAGCGCTCATTAAATGCATTTTGGCTACTTTACGAACTCTCTAAACAATATTTCCTGAAAACACATGCGCTGAGCACCAAACTTCTTGATTATGGTATGAGACGACGCCTGGGAAATATATCTAATAATAATAATAATAAATTTATTGTCAAAAAACAGAACAGACTGCGTATGACCACGTGGAGGACAATAAACTAATTTACTCTCCGGAAGCAAGCAAGAGACCATCCCATCAATTCCGATCAAGGGCCCTAAGGCAGAGGCGGGTTCAAAAATTTCAGCAAAAGTTCCTAGATAAGATAAAAAGTTAGCTGCGAGTTATAATACTAATAGAATGTCATTGTGTTTGTAATTTAACACAAAATATTTATTTTACATGTACAAATTATTATCGAACTATAGATTATTCTGAGTAGAGTGTTTAAAAATCATAAGAATTGAAATAACACTAAATTCACGATTTATTGTTACAATAAACACGCCCCTAGACAAAGCCTAGAGAACCTGTATGATAAATCCGCCTCTACCCGAAGGAAAACCGGAGAAAAACCCGGGCCAGGATGGGGCTACAGAATTTATGTACACAAACGTGCCAATGTTGAGTACACATAAAACTAAATTAATATGAGCCATAAGACAACACAATCATGCAAGAAAATAGTTTTTGAAATTGTTATAAGTTGTTTAAAAAGTACTACAGCAATGGCGTGATAAAGCACAAGACGAATTTAACTTTTGTTAAAATCAATAAATTCTTTTACAGTGTAGAAGCACTGGTGCAGGAGGTAGTTTTTAACCGCGGATTTGAAGATATTCAATTTCATAATATCTTTTATATTCTTGGGCAGGGAATTATATAGAACGATTCCCGAATGGTATGGTCCCTTTTGGCAAAGAGTGGTTGACACTCTAGGGCGATGAATATTACTACTATTGCGTGTATAGTGTTCGTGAACGAGACTGTTTCGTATAAAGCAAGGGTGGCACTTCAGTAATTCGGACTTAACAAACACGACTGTTTCATAAATATAAATGCAGGGAAGTGTTAATATATTTAATTCCTTGAATAAAGGTTTACAAGAGTTTCGGGGGTGAGATTTACAAATTATCCGAACTATCCTCTTCTGAATTCTGAAAGTTTGAATACTCTGACCGGAATTACCCCAGAAGGTAATGCCGTAACGTAAATGGGAGTAAACGTTTGCAAAATATACGCAACGGGAAATACGTGGACTAACTGCGTTAACTAAGATTCGGAATGCGTAACACAATTTGCTTAATTGGGAATTAAGATTGTCAATGTGACAATTCCATTTGAGGTTGTCTTGAATATGGAGACCTAAGAATTTTGTATTTGTAACAGTTTTTAATTGTGTTCCGTTTAAAGAAAGAGAAACCTGGGGTAAAGATTTTGTGATACTATTGTGAAATGACATAGACACTGTTTTGTCAGTGTTTACAATGAGACGATTTGCATGGAACCAAGTCGAAAGGTTAGACAAAACTTTTTGAGCATTGGCGTGTTTACATAGTAAATTAGTGTCATCAGCAAAAAGAACCATTTTGCAATATGATGTGGATGATGACATGTCGTTTACATACAATAAAAAGAGTATAGGGCCGAGAATTGATCCTTGGAGTACTCCGCAAGTAAGTGGTTTTATTTCTGAAAGACAACGCTGAAGTAATTTATTTTTAGTTTAGGATATTTCGACCTGTTGATATCTCTCCTTTAAATAAGAAGTTAGCCATTGATGTGGAAGTCCACGAATGCCTAAAGAATGCAATTTGGTAAGGAGAATTCCGTGATCGATGACATCGAATGCTTTGGATAAGTCAAGAAAAACACCCTGAGGATTTTCTCCACTGTCTAGAGATGTGGTAACATCGTTTAAGAAGGAAAATATGGCGCTTGTAGTGGAAAAGGATTTCCTAAAACCGTGTTGATCGTCAGAGAGAATGTTATATTTTGATAAAAAATCTAGAAGACGCTTATAGAACAATTTTTCTAGGATTTTTGAGAAAGTGGGTAGTAGAGATATTGGTCGGTAATTTCCAATATTAAGTTTGTTTCCTTTCTTGTGTAAAGGTTTCACTTTAGCTCTCTTAAATATTTTAGGAAACACCCCTTCCGATAAAGAACTATTAAAAATATTTACGAGTGAATTTAATATAGCATGGGACGGAAATTTAACAATAAACTCAGGTATACCATCAACGCCTGTTGAAAATTTGTTTTTTAATGAGCTGATGATTCTCATGACTTCACTGGCGTTAGTTTCGGAAGTGAACATAGAATTGGGTACGTGGGTAGATATAATTGGAGGACATTGATTTGGATATATTGAGTTCGTTATTTTACCAACTTCTGAGAAGTGAGAATTAAACAAATTTGCGATGTCCTGAAGATTTGTTACGATTTTGCCATCGTTTAGTAAAGAAACATTTTCTTCGCTAAACATCTCTCCCGGAATGTAAAGATAAACTCGAGTTCTTTTTTGGTAAATCCTAAAATGTATTGTTCTTAGGGGTTAGGGACTCGGTTGTTTGATTCATTTCCTTAATTTATTGTTACAGTGATGCACTTAGTTCTTTGGTCAACGAAAATACCAAAATTTTAGGCGTTATACATATTTTGTTCGATACTAAATAAAATAAAATTCAAAATGAGTCTTTCTGAACTTTTTCGACGAAAGAGAACGCAAGTTCTCGGTGATACTCTTTACGAAGAGCACAGCTCCGCAATATTGAGGATTATGTTGAAGAAAGGAGGTGATATCCCGGTATCATGCTTCAGGTTTTTGACTCTTCATTGAGAAGCAAGATGAGAGTAGGACTTCGGTACGTTGTGTTGAAGATAAAATCAACTATCTTGGGAATTTCGCAGCACATTCAGCAGTCCCGCACTCTGCAACTGAGATATCAGCCGGCCCTAACATGTGCATATGAATCAGTGATTGTCAAAAGGGACCTGAGATAAAATTTTCATCTTTGAGTTGCTGGTTTTCGTAATCTTATAAGGTAGGCACACATTTGTACTCGTCATAGAAATCATGCAGTAACAGAACATGCTTTTCTTTAATTTTTAGTTAAAAATTATATTTGGGTAATGGTGGCGTATTGTGTTTTAACTTAAAATAGAATGATAGTTATTGTCAACACCGAAAAATTATTTATTTTGTCGAAGCGGTTTTCGAGGACTTATGAAAACATTCCACACGCACCCCTACAGTGCAAAGAAAGCCACTGAAGAGACAACGTAGGTTGTCGGAAGTTGCTTTGGCAAAATAAATATTTTTTCGATGTTGACAATAATTTTCANTTAAAAAAATTGCGGATTATGGAAGCTTTTCTTTTCATTTTCCCGATAATTCAAAAATCTGACTTGGGTTCCTGTTATCAATCACTGAATCATTTATTTCTTTTAACGAGGGTGAAATTTGAATGTCACACCCGTATTCATAGCAATTATTGGCTAAAAATAAGAGAACCATTCAAATCTTCACATTGTGGCCGTCCATTGATGAATTGGCAAAACAATTCAATATGAAATAGGAAAATCGGAATTGGTGAGACCTGGAATATAACCTATTTCCAGAATGCTGATGACACCATTAGCACCAAACACACTTTCTATTCCTTTTTAGCGGGGAAGGGTGCAGTTAATGGTTTCGTCAACGTAAAATATTGATATTGTTTCTCTTGAATATTTTTTTTCATACCTCACTCCGCCTTTGTCATGCATAGAATATTGAACCTCTACATAAAAAAAGTCTATATAACGTATTTTTTGGAAATCTCGTAATCGTGCCTGATTTATGAAAGTTCCTTAGAATATGATTTAATGCACATAATGGAGCGCTTGTCTTTTTCGTCGAGGAATTTTATAGTTAATTTTTTCCATCGATCAAAATGTAATACTTCTTAAAAAGGTAAAATATTCCAGATTTACTCTTAAATAATAATAATAAGAAGAAGAAGAAGAATGTAGGAATCAAGAAAAGAATCTAAGGATCTAGTTCATGCTCTCTAATCAAGAACTCATGGTAATGATTGCAAAAGCTGCTGATATAGATAAATGATAGAAACCTTTACTCTGAAACAGAGGGGTTTATGATGGCCATTCGAGATATTATCAGACAAGAAATTATCAGAAATATCCTCAAACTCTTTTTTTCTGATTCATGTAGGAAGTGCGGAATGCCTGGTGAATCCATCGAACACGTAATGGCTGGTTGCTCATCTCTTGCAGAAAATGCGTACTCAAGCGGGCATAACCAGTTGGCCAAGCTAATCCATCAATAGCTTGCAATGAATTACGAATTATTAAGACGGGATGTAACACCATATTATAAATACCAACCGCCAACAATACTAGAATGTCAGAAACATGTCCTCTATTGGGATAGACCTGTGTTGACAGACAAAACATTGGATTATAATCGCCTAGATATCCTTCACATTGACAAGACAGTCACCATAATCGATATTGCTGTTCCACTGACTCACAACATTAATTAAACTGAGCCAGAAAGAGTAAGGAAATACAAGGACCTAACAATTGAGATGAAGAATATATGGCAAGGATGAAATTATCCCCTTAGTGAAATCTGTCGAAGGTATTTTATCGAAGAGGTTTAAGAATAATTTGGAAGAGATAGGACTCGAGGAGAATATCATGAAGGTTGCACAAAAATCTGTCATCCTGCAGACATGTCGCATCGTTCGAAAAATTTTCAATTAATTAATAACATCATAAAGGCCAGGATGAATTTCTTCTCAGTATCGCTAAAATTCAATCCCAATACAATCTATGGGATGGGTAAATGTTTTCAATTTCTACTGAGAAATAATCCGGTCTGAAATTATCAGAACGTAAATTTGAACTCCGTGGAATCTTCATAATTTGTTATATAATTCGCATGTCAACTGCAAATCAATACTATTAATTAATCTTAAATTAACGTAAGCATACATATCCACAAAAGTGGTTTGGCCATGATTTAGTTGGTTTCACGATCCATCCATTCTTGTTCTTCTCAACGAACCTTGCCATCTCCCGCTCATCAAGCCACACGATAACTAACTTGTTCTTCAGCGCGTTTTACACTCCACGATATTCAAATGATCCGGTCTCGTCCCCCTCAATCTTTTGTCCTGGATTTCTCCGCTCTACGGTTTGCGATGAGCTCTTGGCTGCCTGCCAGACGCCTCGGTATCCGCCGACGCCTGGGAAAGCGACCCGACGTTTAATTGGCAACAGAATGCAACACAAATTGCACATTTGTAAGGAGGGTTGCCTATACACGCAGCGGTTCATCGATGCCAGAGATGCATTTCCTTCTCTTTGTTAATAGATGGATTAGCGATTTCCAGTCACTTTCTGTTTCTGATACACTAAATAGATAAAGAATTTACCGTCAAAAATCAGTTACAAACTGCTTATGAATACGGGGAGGAAAATAAACTTTTTTTTAAATTGTTATATTTATAATTAAATGAAAAAATAGATAAAAAATAAAAACATACGGCACGTCGATAAAATGTTACCTTCTTGCGTACTTGCTCACTTGGTCAAGAAATATTTTTATTAAAAATAAATTCTGAAACAAAAACTTTTACCGGTGGTGATAAGAATAATTTCTAAAAATGAAAAAGACAAAACACTAGTATTTTTGCAGAGTTAAAAGGCGAGAACTGAAAATACATTATTAATCCTTCATAATGGGTGACAAGAAAAAGAATCAAAAATGACAATAATGCACCTCATGTCAATCAAGGCTACGGAACAGTAACTGTGACAATCAAATAAAGAAAATTGCTTATTGATACAGTTTTGAATTATGTAATTAATTAGCTTGTCCATAAAGTTTTTATTGTATTCTGTGAGGGAGGATCTGCGTCGGTAATTCGATTCAATGTTAATCAGATTTAATACTTTTTTAGTTTTATCGCATTACTGTTTATGACTTCGCGGTTCACTCGTGTACCAGGACACTTCGTTTGAAAATGGTTGGGATATATGAATCATCTTCTCCAGCACTAACGTAGATTACATAAAAACGTATCAGAAGGAGGTTATACATATCTTTCCTTCGCAGTTCAGTTGCACCATTTGAATATGTACCATGAGAAGTCCACCACATAAATCCTACATTTGTATTTTCACTGCAGCCATCAATTTCTTAACTGCACGGAGCGAGGGGTCGTTGGAAGACCTGGTTGGTTACGATATTGGTTGGAAGACCTGGGGTTTGTTACTCTGCAATGATTTGTGTGTGACAATGTGAGTGGGGGTTTGACACGATGATCGAGTAAAGAGCCCAGCCCCTCTCCCCTCGCTTTGGTCTGTTCGTTCTTCGGTACTTCCCTCGAGAATGTCACTGTCCTAGGGAAGGAAGTAATCGAGGTAAAATCATTTACCAACTCATACATCCCAATATCAGGTAGCGCAGAGTGCTGCGACATAGATTTTCCTTGAACTGGACACTCTAGATTCGAGATTATACATGCCCGATGATAATGAAACACTGTCATATGTGATAATGCGCATCATTATTCCTCCGCAACTTTGAGTAAAGTGCGCTTGATTGTAGGCACGTGTCAGTGCGTCTGGGTTTGCGACTGAGGCGGCAGGCCAGTACAGTGCCCCTTTTACAGGAAACACAGTGGGCACTTATGACCCCCTCTGAACTTTATCTTCGAGACAGCTAGATAGAGCTAAAACTTGTACTATCTGTTCAGTTAGTTCAACGTATTATTTACAAGTTCCAGTTCCTGATACTTCCTGAATTAAACTGAGATAATTTTTTGTAAAATTGTTACTGACGAGCTCATCATCAAAGGTTTACAGCTCAGTACACTAGCTCATGAAAGCTAGATTTTTCCTAGGTAATAGGATACAAGTTTAATTATTTACATTTTTATTTGTTTTAATAAATACGATTTAATTTAATAAACTTTTAATAAATAAAAAAATAATTATTTACCCCAAAATCTGAGAGAGGTCTATGTAGTGTGGAACTTTCGTTATACAATTAAAACAAAATGGGTACGAATTTTAAATAACGCAAGATATTACTGGATAGAAAAAAGGTTAACTATAAAAAGCCGTGAGATCTATAATAGGGGCACCAAGTAAAAATTAACATTACTCTGGCTACTGCTATGGCAATTTAATATTTTCGGGGCGTTCCTACCTCTAGATCTCTCTGCTTTTCACGGTTAATGTGTTTGCTTTTCGTATGGAGCCTTGCAGTTACTACGTTCGCTGGCAAGGTAGCAAGTGT
>NNCF01128163.1:187379-202932 GCA_002313205.1 Laupala kohalensis | reverse complement strand
TATATATATATATATATATGTGTGTGTGTGTGTGTGTATGTATGTATAACTAAAAGGAAAAAAATGGTTTTGGATGATTACATGATATATGTACAAGAAATATAGACACATTAACTGAAACGAATCAGTACACTTTATTTTCAAATTTATATGACAAATCTATGTGTTTTCGTGTTTAATGAGACATTTTAGATGATAACTTGTTAGAGGGAGAATGATGACGACAAATGAAGTACAAGTGTACGAAAAAGAGTAGTGTAAAAACTTTACATTCACTCTGTTTGAGGAAGGGATTTTAAACAAACAATTAAATAAAGTGTTTTGGTGGGATTCTACTGGTTTATTTCCGTGAATCAACAAAGCGTGTTTGATTGTAATGTTACCACACATCGCTCAAGTTTAATAGAGATCATGAATTGGAATACTTCGATGAATCTTACTAGTGATATGACATTGCTCTACTAGTTAAAGGTATGTAAATCCTCTCCTTTTTGACTTCATAGTTTTGGAGCTCTCATCGTAATGTGATTTGTTACGATTGATCGGTATGTGATGTCACCTGTCATCAAAGAGATGAAGACTTGCACGATATTTTAGACGTCAATATGCAAAATCTGATCTCTATACATTACTTCTCAATCTGAAAACTGTAAATATTGAACAGTTTTTCAAAAATAGTATTATTTCAGGTTTGAAGGGCACAAATTAATATTAGCGAAATTTGCAGAACACATATATTGACTTGAGATTTCTGCGTCTCGAAATTTCTGAACGTGCTTGACGTTTGTTTTATTAATATCTCAGTTTTCGTCTGAATCTAATTAAACCTTTTCACCGTTATAGTATGGTTGATATACTTACGCGTTAAAACAGGCATAAAGAAACAACTTGTCTCCGGTAAGCAACTTAGTTTATTACTCTCCCCACCACCACTACATAGTCATACACAGTTTGCAGCCGCTTTATTGATAATGACGTTCATTATACAATTTATAACTTCTCCAACGTTTTTATGTTCTTCATGCGTCATCAGGGCTAATTATTGATATATTAATTCTTTATTCATACAATACTCCCAAGGTTCATCTCCACATACCATATTTAACCCCTGTTTGCTCTGTCTTTGATGATCATCGCTAAATAACCTACGACATATTGAAAGTAAAACAGGCGCCATAAAAGAAGAAATGTGTTCTGTACTGAGATCCAAAAAAAGACGATGCTTGGTAGCTGATATAATCACTTTCATTATTCATATCAAGATTGGAGAAGTTCTTCAAAGTTTCTGAGTTATGATTGGAGTTCTCGAAATTTTCATATAATAAAACTAGGTCGAGGGGGGGGGGAGATCAAATTGGAAATAATTTTAAAAAAATTATCTATATACATTTATTTTGAGCGCTCTGTTCGTTCGTGACGATTATATATCTTTATAAAAAAATTTGAAGTTAATGAGAAACATAAACTTATAGAAAGCACTCACAAATTTTACGGAACAGTTTCGGCATTCATGCCGAAATAGTTCCGTAAAATTTATGAGTGCTTTCTGTGTGTTTCTGTTCCTCATTTACTTCAAAAATGTTATAAAAATATGTAATCGTCACGAACGAACAGAGAGCTCAAAATAAGTTACGAAACTGTGTAGGCTGCTTCCATGGCTGATGTTAAATGAATTTTTAGAAGTATAGTCCTGATGGATCGTTGTGTGTTGTAAAAAAACGCTCGTCAAAGACTTTTCGGAGAAATTGGCAAACGATCAGACAATAAGACGATATGGTCTCCCAAATGTCACACTTGAGTTACGAATCCATCCGTATTTAATGTTTATCTTCTTCCATCACACATATGAAGCATAGATTTGCTTCACACATATGGAACAATGTCATGGAAAACATGATCTAGTTTTGTTGTTCTATTGGTGGTTGAAACACTTGTTCCAGGAAACTCCTATTCACTCTTGAGAGAGATCTATCACGTCCAGAAAATTTCGCATGACTTTATGATAACTATAAAATTTGTCTGCTCCAGGAACACCTGAGCTGAGAGACACCTGCACTCTGAAATCTTCTATGTATAATGCGGTTGCTTGAAATGACAGACAAGGCACTAACCATGTGCGAGTTATTCCTGGCACGTAATCAGACTCCTTAGTTTTCTCTCCATAACAGTTCTATAACTTCTATTCTTAGCTTCTATAACAGTTCGTGACCCAAATAGCCAGACATGTTATCAATGATCTGGATACCTCTTGAGTGTAAAGATTTACTACCTTTTTATCTTCCACTGCGAAAACTTCGCATTTCTCCTCTAGAACATTTCTTCGCTGTATTTACTCACAGCGAGAATCAAGTCTCATTTTACGACAAGTAATGTCTTTGATATCTGAGATCCTGTGTGTCTGAGAACCTAAATGTGTTTAAAGTCTCAGTATCAATGTTATTATCATGCTTTCCTTTCTACGATGACGAGAAGTCGTGAAAATTCTCGTAGATGCACATGTAGTCAAATGACTTGCAGATATATTTTAATGACCTTTTAATTTGTTTTCGTTAATGAAATGGAAATTATCGTGAAACGACTATTAGTTTCTCTTTCATTAAAACTCATGTTTCAGGGAGAAACATTCCAAAGTATTTCAATTCTTCTAAAAATTAATCTTATCTTTTGAGATACGTTTGCATGGATGACTTAGACGTAACGAATCTACTCGACTGGTATGATGTAGCGGATATCAATGTAGTTTTGAAGCATCGAGGCGGTCAACTGAGATGAAATGCTCTCTCGAGTTGTTATATTAGTTTCGTGTAATTAATATGTGACCATCTTTGGTGTTCCTATATATCCGATGGAATAGGTGTGTGATGTCAATAAAAAATTTAACGTTATTTCCCTTTAAATTAACGATATGAATTCATCGTTATTCCGGTACTTGTAGAGTTAACTTTGTTAGTCATTATGGCGGTTGTTTGCAGAAAACAAAACTCAATTTATAGTTAACCCTTTAAAATCGATTTTTGTTTGTTTTATCAGTTTGTCAAAAAGACAAGATTCTATTTTCAGTCTAGCAGTCAATACTTTAAATTAACTTTGGTATAGAATTATAGTAAAGGTAGGATGCGTTGGGTAGAAAAGATTATCAAGAAACATAATCAACATTTATTGTCTCTGTTGTTCATTATTCTTGAAGTAACTTAGGTACGAGAATATGTAGCAGAGACCGAAGTAGGTTATCTAGCATAACGAGCATTATTTCCTTCATGAACATTTGCACGTTGAATTTTCAATATTGAGAGGTTATTGTTAAGCTTCCAAAGTATATTTTCTAGTGGTATAAGGACTTTCCACTGCAGCTTTAGAGGGAATAGCAGAGATATATTAGAATAAATTGATTAAAGTTAGTTCATTTAGGATGGAAAAATCTGTCAGAGTTTTCTACTTTTGCATTAAGACAGATTTTTACCAAAATTCTAACTTTGTTTTGTAGAGAATTGTGGCTTATTTCAACTGAATGAGAGTTATGAAGAAATCATCCCCTTCTTTCTCATTACTTCTGAGTTTAAGGAAAGATTAACGATGTTGTTAACACTTGCTAAATTAAGGTTTTTAAATTAACTTTTAACCCAATAATCTAAACAATATTTTGTTTATCTTTCGTATGTTCTCAGTTGGTGATTAAAGCGACACATCTATGCTTCGATTTAATCTTCGTTCAAATTATGACTATCTTAAAAACAATAAAATGATGAAAAGTCTGCTCATGCCCTTTCTCATATCTCTACAATCTCTCTTATATGAATATACAAAATCTGACATTGAGAACTCGGACAATGTTTTATGAAAGGAAATTGAAAGGTACTGCAACCCAGATGAAAGGAAAACATAGAAGAGAAATCTCAATACATAAAACAGTTGAGATAAGACAATATTATTCTTCGTTGAACCTCAACCTTCACCGAGAATATGTCTGACCATTTAGCGGTGCGTCTCTTTTAGCGACAGTTCACTACGTACTCTGAGGTCCGACTTTCTTCAGATGCTGCGGTAGTTTCTATTCCTCCCGCGAGAGCGCAGCAGCTACAACGTTGTCGCTGAGAGTCGGGAAGGATTTTTTTGTGTGGGGCTTTACGGCTCGCCGACATCGAGGTCATTAGAGCCCAGGAAGGAATTAAAATAGACGAGGATGCACTAGTCAAACATTTCAAAAAATATCAGGTTCCATCATGACCACTTACGTGTTGGTTTTATAATGTGTAGTAAATATTATTTGACCAGATTTTCAATTTATTCGATGCTAAACAGTTCTAATATTAGGATTCGGATAACGTTACCGTATAATTGGTTCATCACACACTTATTTATAAATCCAGAACATATCTCCCAGCCAAGAGGAAAAATCATTTATGTATTTTTTTCAATATTAGTTACTTTGTCATATCTAAAGGCATTTAACTAAAGGAGCCTATTACGATATTCTGTGAAAAAACCGAACGTATCAAGATGATTAAGCCGGTCTAAGCAGTATAAGATTAAGGTACCATGCAGACAAGAATTGTCACAGCTCTATGTATATTATAACTATTCAGATTTTTTCCTGTGCCTTAATTTCAATCCTTAGTATGTTTACTGTCTCCTCGGAGACTTGGTTCTGACCACTTGGTCTTGTGACGTCTATCATTTCTCGTGCTTAGTTTCTATCACTTATTGAAATATTTACTTGTTGCTTTCTCTCGGTATTTTTACATTTGTCCTACTTCTACCCTACAATCTAGTTTGATCTATCCTAAAAACTATTTTTAACTCATATTTATTAGATCCTCGTATTTTTCGGCCATCGTGAATCTCCCAGAGGTTTAGCTATAATTTCTGAAATTTTTAATGTTCTATTTTTACTCACCTGTTTCTCACGTCTTAGCGTAACTTTTTCACATAGAGCCAAAAATGACATTACATAAAGATCGACAATGACAGGATATCTCTAACGTTTTCCCTAATTTGTAAAGATATGGATTATTGACGACAGAAGCAAAGGTGATATTTGTAATCCAAAAATGAATACTTGATATGAATTTATAAAACAATGTCTTCCATAAAAAATTAATTTCGAAAATCTTATTAATGTTTCATGATTTGAACATTTTGAAAATCACTGGAAGAAAAATTGTTGAAGGACATTTGATAAGAGAACTGGAAGTCAATAATATGTTTACGAAGTCCATAATACCGCTCTTAATTTAATGGTAGTGTTGTTTTCCATTGAGGATAATCTGAAATAATATATCATATTAATATAGAAATAAACTGTTATTAAAGTATCAAAATGTATGATTTTTATGTAAAAAAGTGTTTGCAGTAATGAAAGAACAGAATGAGTAATGTATGTTGCGTTACATAAAATGACCTAATAATGGTACCATTTCGTTCAAATTTTTCAATTATGTCAGCCAATGGGTGGCACATGTCGACTGTTTGCCTCGTGTAAACTGGAGAGTGAAAATGCATGTTACGTTTTATATTAGTAACATGTTCCATGTTTAATTACAAATCTATAGGGTCTTTCAGGGAATGGAAACAGTGAATAGGGGGAGTTGGTTAAGTTTAAATTTACAGAATATCACTAAATATTGCGATGTTTAATTTGGTATGATGTGGTCGTAAAATAAACAATTTTTCTGAAACCTGTTATTACTATCTCAGTCAACTGACGATGAGAAACCTTACAAAAAGGAATGGGGAACAGTGGGAGAAGGCACCTTCAAGATTTTAAATTGAAACCCAATTTTTTATAGCAGAATTTATGTAGTATAAAAAAAGTAACTTTTGTATGAAATATTTTTGTTTCATTGCAGATGGCGCTGTAATCGAATAAAATAAATCCATTTTTTATATTTGATAACAGTATATTTAGTTTATTCGTTTGGAGCGTCATCATCAAATCTCGGAAAGCTGCAGGATCATAAAGAAATTCCAAGTAAACACGTTTTGAAATATAACTCTTATTCGTAACGCAAGAAATTTGATGATTTTAAAAACACTTAACGGACAACTGTTAATGTTAAATAATTGACTTATCTTTGTATTACTACTAATATCCAATATGTTCAAGCACATAACCATTTCCTTTACGAAGAATGTCATACTCAAGTCATAAAAAATACAATAAAAAACCTTAGACCAGCGTTTCTCAAACAGGGGATCGCGATGATATATACGGAAACTTTTTGAAATAATGCGATTTGAGATTAGTAATAATTATTTTATAAAATAAATAATTCGGTTTTACATTATTGTACAATGTGCACGAAGCTGTCCCCCCTCTTCACGAAGAGCACGAACCATCTCTGATCTCAGAGCTATAGTAAAATGTGTTTCGTAAATATTTCATTTCAAGGAGACGTTCAGTACAGACACGTTAAATTGATGTACAAGTTTTCCAAAAGTAATCAGATTACTTCAATAACGAAAAATTTATTATCAATATTCGTAGGACGACTTAATAATTGTAAAAGTAACACCTTTGTGAACCTACACACCGAATTCGCCGCTTCTGCCACTGTTCGTAGGTCTCCCGGAACGCGGCAACTGGAATGCTGTTCAGTTCCCTCGTCACGGCCTGTTGTATTGCCTGGACCGTGGCGATGTCCTTTTAACGCCAACTTGAGGCGAGGGAAGAGGAAGAAGTCTGGGGTTGCGATATCTGGGCTGTAGAGCGTCTAGGGCAGCGTAGCCACTTCGTGTTGTGCCACGTTCTCTCCCACAACGAGCGCAGCGCATTGTAATCGTGAAACTTCCAAGAATCGGCGATGGCTGGGTAGATGCGGATGATTAATTTTCACAGCCACTCAAGAACTCCTACGAGGAACTTCTAATTCCGTCTGTCCAGCAGACACAACTATTTTCATATCTTTCGAATAAAAAAATACAATCAACGTTGATTTCAATTTTGACTTGAACATACGAGCTTTCTTGAGGCGAGGCGCTTGTGTGTCATTCTGAGCTTCGGCGTTCGTCTTCAACAAGCTCTCTTTCTTCTCGAAACAACTTGTGTCATTCGAAAATACTAGATCTTCCCATGGCATCTCTGTAAGGTGTCCGGATCGTGCCAAGAGTCTCACTCGCGGGTTTCCCGAGGTTTAAGCAAAATTTGATCGCGTGGCGTTGCTCGATTAAACGATTCATATCTGATCGTGACGAGGTCGGGTGACTGTTCACTTGACGCACGATCTGCTCTCCGCAAAGAGTCGAAACAAACTACCTTTGGTGTCCGGACTTTCCCGACAGTCCCCACCACCAAACCTACTCATAGATCCTATTACATCCTTCAGTCCGACTTAGGACAGACCATATATTTTATCTGGAGTAAATTTTCAGTTCTTAACATGTATTTTACAGTCATATCTTTCGTTTCCGTATCCCCTACAATTTGGTCCATTTACATCAATAAATGGGGTTCAAATGATTTTATTTCCCTTACCAATCTTTGAACTGACGTACGCTAATGTGGATTTAAGAAATACGTAGTACACTTTCTGCAAACAAAATTTTTAAAAATATTTGGAGCAGTTAATAAACAATTCGTTGTTTGTATGATTTATTTGAAATGCAATATAATCTTATTGGACTGGGGAAACATTCGCCGGCATTGCACGAACCAACACACCAGTGTGAACAGTTTCGCCTGAAATGAGATACAGTGAATTAAGTTTAAACACGAATCATTTATTGATTTGTCATGTTTACATTTCTTTTACATTGCTTCGGAATTACCAGTAATACGATAATATTGCCAAACTTCAAAATCTATAGAGGCACGTGAACCACAATTTTTATACATCTTCTTACAATTTTTGTACTCTCAATTTGCTCAGAATTTATGGGCACTTAAGTGTAATCTCAATAAAAGAAATAAATTATTTGCGGTATTTCAAATCAAATTGATCAGTTTTAAGCTATAAAAAGATAACATTCCACCAATATTCTGCATTAATTGGAAATTACCCAGAAACAGTTTCACTCAGATTTTAAAAATAATATTATTGCTATTATAAATAAAATTAGAATTCCAACTCCCTCTTCAAAATATTTACTCGCTTTTATGAGACTGCGTTGAGAATTGACGTTTTCCAGACAATGAAGAAAAGTTAGTTCTTTCATTTCCGTTATATTATTTTAAATGGAAAATTCACTGCCACCCACCAATGCATAACTAATTTAAGAGAAAGAAAGTAGTTGTGATTTGTTAGAGGACAGGCTAGAGGTGATTTGTTAGAGACCTGTATTTTTTATTCTAGACTGAAGGGTTGTGAGCAAGGGGTTACCATTCTACATTGTTCGTATGGAAGGTAACGAGAAGGCATCATAAATAGAATACTAGACGTATAACTATCTATAGCCCCATGATTTCGTTGTAAACTCTAATGATTCATGATATAAGATACAGCCATCTTTCAAATTCCTTAAGGTGTACGACAAACGTAATATTCAGTTGATCAACGACGATTCAGTGGAATATTTGGTTGTGCATGTTTTTTTGTTTTTTTCATTCACCAAGCTGAACTACATAACTAACCAAGCCGAACTTATGAAAAATGATGTACTCACTCGAATATCCAAATACATTTCTGATTCTTAAGACTATTACCAATTCGTCGCATATATTTTTTGAAATAATTGGAATGACTTAGGAGTACGAGTGTAAAGTAAAAAAACTAATGAACCATTTCCCCCCTGAAGTTTCACAGAGGAAACAATTAATCATTCGACACACTATGAGAAATTTTCTGATAAACCTTCCCATTATTTTAGCAGAAATTTATGAGGAAGAACTAAACTGACCTTGGTGACATTTTTTGGGAAAATATTCTTAGAAAAAGAGTCGCTGATGTATTGAGCAAAATATGCCAAGATAACCAAGCCAGTAACTATAATTGAAGTTAAGTTTTTATGTTAGTCCTTACGAATCCCTATTTCTAGTTTTTTTTAGTTTACGTTTATTGCGATTATGAAATTTGTCGCAGATTTCGAAAGATAAATTCCAGGTTAGAAATTAAATAAGCTACTCCTCCAGGGAAAAATTTTATTTTCTGTAAATTAAACTTTTCTCTTCTTGTACGGTATTATTATGGTCTAGCGGTGCCGTCGTATCTGCAAGGAGTAAGTATCGAATCCCACAAGGGGAAGTATTTTTATTCATTTTTGCCAACATGTCTGACGACTTCTCCCGGTTCTCTTGGGAATACTTCATACGAAATATGGACATATTTTACCAAGGTATCGTTTCGTCTCAGTTCTGCTTAGATTTCTTGGCCAAGATTCCCATTATTATTCCTCTCAGTGTATCATCTCAATATTTTAAACCTCTCTATAACTAATTGGAGTTCATGTTTTTACTTCCATTCGGTCAATAACTTGCTTCTGTTTGCCAATTGCAGGGTGCGAACTGAAAACCATGGTGGCGCCTGGTGTCCCAAGCAGCAAATCACGACGGAGCCTCGTGAGTGGCTGGAGGTGGATCTCCGCTCTGTGCACATGATCACCGCGGCCGAAACGCAGGGTCGCTTTGGCAACGGTCAAGGGCAAGAATATGCCGAAGCTTACATGCTCGAATACTGGCGGCCTCGCCTTGGAAAGTGGGTGCGCTGGCGAGACGTCAAGGGAAAAGAGGTAAAACATTTTTTTCATTATTTATGGATTCCTATTTGATTTTGTACATGACTCTATTTTCCCTTCTAACAATGTAATTTCTTGAAACTATGAAACATTTAATAGACGCTGTTGATACTTCGAATTGAATTGATGTATTTCCTTATAAAAGTGCATTTAAAAAGTATTTAACAGCGAGCGAGAACAACGTTACGGCGCGCTGCGGCGTTCCTGGTCACCTATTATTCCATTTGTGAGAGCACTCGCTTCCTCTCCCCATGAAAATAAATTTGGATCCGTCATCGACCATGTAGTTTAGTTTGTGAACTCTTACATTTCATGTTCTCTTTCTATTCTTTTTTCTTATTAGCAACACCGGTATTAGAGTGAAAGCTGACTATCAACCGTTTACTACCGTTAACATCGTTTCTGAATTATTAAATCTGACGAAGTACTCTCCACTCACTTTTGTATCGTTTACCTAATTGTTCAATGAATTATCGGTTTTAGTCATGAATAAAAGAAGAAGGGTCAAGTCATGGTAATATGGCCCTGAGGTAGGGGTTTCGAAAATCACTATTCTCGTTCCGAAAAATGATTGGGATAGGAATGGCGTATTAATTTCTTTTATTTTGATACGTAGTCTAGAACATCACGTAGTTTTATTCCCAAAAGTTCCCAAAGCGGAGGCAGGTAAATATTTCCAAATCTTAGGTGGACCATACTACCCTCGGATACCTTATCACCTTGAGTGATATTTCCGTATCCTCTGAAGCACAAAGGGCGATATATTCCTATACCAACACTTCATATATATTTAGAACCAATTAATATTTTTACAACTACTGAGCCTTCGTGAATATATGAAATGTGAACTTTTGAATGGGCGCTTTTGAGGCCCCTTTGTTCGGGAACACCAAGGTTATTTTGACAGCTATTGACACAATGCCATCGCATGCATTTTGGTTGTCAGAGATGGTATTTACTATGAATGGAAACAGTAAAGAAGATCCCTTCGAATCATCACTGAGTATTCTGTACTAAACTTCTGATAGGGATTAAAGTAGCTGTGAAATTATTTAAAATTTCTTGGAATGAGTTGATGCGTTTCGTTCTATCACCTGTTTAGATTGTACTACAATATGAATTATAGGGGGTATAACTATCGTTGATGCTTTTCAGTCTTTTGGTTGACATACTTAGCATATTTTGAGCTACAACATAGGTTTTTAAGAGTCATTATCATATAATAAAAATATTTTAAAATATTGCTATTGTTTGATGTCACAATTTGAGCGAGACCCCTTTAGGGAAAAAACGAAATGATATTACTCTCAGCGAGATTTGGAAATAAAGAGACACTTTGAACCATAAAAGGGAGATCATTGCGAATTTAAATACACCACATTACTGTGGCTCGACGTTTCTCCATGAGAAATTGCGCATTATACACGTCTGAGGATGCCAATGGCGCGTCCCCACCTCATCCCTTCTGCTCATATATTTCGAGCAAGGAATGCGCATTAGTTAAAAGCCCTCCGAAGAACATTGTGCGGCTTCGAATGGGGCCCAGGGGCAATGACGTGGCTTCAGCGCCCCCTCCCGGTGCGGTGCCGCGCGTAAATCATTGCCATCGTAACAGATTGCGCGTCACGCTGGCGGCGCGGCGCGGTACGGTGTACCCGGGGAATTGTCTCGACGGAGCGAGCGACGACGAGAGCGAGTGGTTCGCAACACTCAATGAAACACGCGTCGCCTGTGTTGGCGCACGGGAGGATGTGTGGGTGTGGCCGATCTCCAGGCGGCCGTCACGGCCTGGGAGGCTGCGAAATGTTCCCGGGTTAGTCACATGTATCTTGAGGTGGCGGCTGTAGCCGACGACCAAGAGAGATGAGGTTAGTGGAACGGATTTCCTCTCGATTGTTTCAGAAAAATGGGTCAGATTCATTCAAGATCTCGACCTCCAACAACGTACCCTTGTATTTTAGTTGGCAAAAGATTTATGAAATAAAAATATTTTCCGAGGAAGTACTATAAAACGACATTTTTTGCAGATGATGTGGAAAAATGGACAAAATAAAATAAAATGAACAGCGTAAATTAAAAGTCGGTAGAAGTTTAGGCATCAACGAAATAAAAAATATTTTGCACATTGATTTATTGGAATTTCGATGTTTCATTGACACGCATAAACAGTTGTGTGTTGTGCAATAGTGTTCATTAATCAAGAGTTCTTTAGACAAACAGATTGCTGCAGAAGTACAGGTTTACGTTAGTTCAAGGATATTATGAGTATGGGAAAGTTTTTGAATTGATCTATAGGGGTGATAGAGCAGTAAAATCTTACACTAGTTGCAAAGAAAATGAGAAATTGTAATTATATTCGGAACATAATTTTCCCGATATTTTTAAAACCGCTTGCTTGCCGTTTATTTTAGGCAACCGACGAAGGAAACGATATCAGTGATATGGTTTTCTGGTAATCCGTTAGAAAAAATACGCGTGAGAATAAATATTATGGACTGTTTGTATAAGAATTATTACCCCAATGTTCGTTTTTTGCTTAACTTGTCTAGGTTTTTCGTACTGAGAGCTGGCATATTTATGAGGCGGGAGGTCAACTGCTGACGGTGTGACTAGGTAGAACAGAAAGGTTGGGTTCCCTCGACTCGCACGAAAGCTGTGGTGGCCGAAGGCTTAGCGGCGGGGCACCTGCTCTACGTGGGTGGGGAAAGAGCTTACCCGTCTAATTCCTCGTTGAGCCCTTCCGCTTGGGGCGCGCGCGCGCGCTTCCGCCGTCCGTTTGCGTGGCCGTCCGTCATCCGGGCGCGCCATTCACACCGTTCCCCTCCTCTTCTACGAGTTCCCGCCCGCTCCTGCCTGTTGGCAACGCCTCTGACGTATCCTACGCCATGTGTTTGCTCGTTGTCCCCGCTACAATTAACGATCCCTTTGTCCCCGCACCTGTTCCCCCATTTACCCCGGCCCTCTCTCCATCACAGTACCTCCGCGATAACGTCGCTGTTGTTCACTTTGCCTGTCCCCGCTATTCCTGGACCCACCGCTTTCCTCGGTTCTTCGTCTTGTGCATATTCCGCACTCCTACAGCTACACCCTTGATTGTACTCTTGGACAGCACACACACCATTCTCCTACAAAGAACATTCCTTTATACCTGGCGATGCCGTCACCATCCTTCGTTTGACTACCCTCGTTATGTTGCTATTTGGCATTATCTCCATGCCCTTACTTCCTTCACTATTTCGAGTCCGTGTTCTAGTAGTGCTAGGGAAGTTTGTTCTTCGACCATTCTTTCCTTGGACGTAGGTGTTCCATTTTGGTGCTCCCTGCATCCATCAAAGTCGCCATTTCCGTTACCCTCTTACAACAGACTCACTTAATCCAATTTACGGTCATGTCATGAACGACACTTAAATTTAAATACTGCCAAAATCGTTTCTATTATACATTGACCATTCAGAAATGAAAATAGAGCGAATAGTAAACTGCCTCAGGCAGAAATCGAACCTTCTTTCTGGACTTTCCGGACACCATTTTACCAATTAAGTTACCGAGCAGCCGAACGAGGAAGAATGGATGGTAGTGATCTTTAAGAAATGCTGCAAGTAATATTTATTCGGTGATTAGAGTGTGAAATTATGTTTCAAAAAATAAATGTGGTTAAATATATGACAGTGTAATGCACATAGTTCTCATGCCGCCGTCTTCTCCTGCAAAAAAACCGTACGATCCCTCACAGTTCCACGCTCTCCACTTCTGTGGCTTTTCTTCAACTATTAAGGAAACGTTACTCTTCCATATTCTCAGCTTTTCTCATTTCCGTCATACCGTAAATTCTCTTAACCTCGCTTCATTCTCCCTCGTATTCCCTGGTTTCTCGTACCTCCCCGAACTTGGCTGCTCCTCGGACGATTCCCTCGCTTTCCTTCATCCCCCTGCACTCTCGTCCCTCCGTCGACAGGTATGCAAGTAAGGGATGAATGCAACGTGAGGCCGACCATGGGATTGTGCCGCGGCTCGCCTGCGCTCCGCTCCGAAACGGCCATTTGGTTTCCAAACGCTGCTCCGCCGAGGAATGCTCTACTCAGTCAAGCCGCATTCACACGGAGATCTAAAGAGGTCAAGGGGTTTCCGTCTCCCCATTCAGTATGAGGCACTACTATACCGACTCAGTTATTCCAGAATATATATTATTTTTATAAAAGGCTGGATATTCGTGAAATATTTGTGACAGTTTAAATAAAAGAATGCCTAAACAGTTGTGTATCCTGTCTGCATCATAGTCTTTATAAATAGTGTTGCCAAATATTATTTACCACTAGCTCATTTTTTGAGAAACAACCATTTTTTCCCAGTCATATGATGTCATAAAAATTCCTAAACAAATCCACTTTTTCTTATAAAATACTGATATATCATTGGGAATCCAAGATAAAAAGTTGATCGTATCACACACAGTTCACTTGTGACGATCTTTTCGATACAAAGAACAAAATAATAGAACATGGTTCATGGTGATGATATAATTTTGAGTCCGATTGCCTCGGAAGTATAATATTGTTTCTTGATGTCAGATTGTTGAATTTTACAGATACTTTTTCCCTAAATTGTACATCATTAATTAAGATATTTCATTTCTTACCAACATTATTTTGTAAACTTACTGTTAAACGAACACACATTTAGCCTGGAACGAGAATCAAAATAATATTTGCAACCATTGTCAACACAACATTCGTTTTGTTTCACTGATCTGAAGATATTTTTCCTCGGAAAAGTTTATACAAAAGAATCAATTGGCAACCTCTCATTAATACGGAATTGATCAGTTGGACACTTCACTCCATTATCAGCTGACGCTAATAGCAGATGATCCCATGACCTGACTGCGTATTTTCAAATTTTTGGAGAAATAAAACTCGTTAAGGTTTTTAACTTTTCAGCTTGAGCAAAATAATTCAAAGTGGTGATTAAAGTATAGTATCACAAAATATATCACAATAGTATAGTATCACAAAATCTTTATCCCAGGTTTCTGTTTCTTTAAACGGAACACAATTAAAAACTGTTACGAATAAAAAATTCTTAGGTCTCCATATTCAAGACAACCTCAAATGGAATTGTCACGTTGACAATCTTAATTCCCAACTAAGCAAATTGTGTTACGCATTCCGAATCTTAGTTAACGTTGTTAGTCCACGTATTTCCCGTTGCGTATATTTTGCAAACATTTACTCACATTTACGTTACGGCATTACCTTCTGGAGCAATTGCGGTCAGAGCATTCAAACTTTCAGAATTCAGAAGAGGATAGTTCGGATAATTTGTAAATCACATCCCCGAAACTCTTGTAAACCTTTATTCAAGGAATTAAATATTTTAACACTTCCCTGAATGTATATTTAAGAAACGGTCGTGTTTGTTAAGACCGAATTACTGAAGTGCCACCCTTGCTTCATACGAAAGCCTCGTTCATGAACACAATACTCGCAATAGTACTAATATTCATCGCCCTCGAGTGTCCACCACTATTTTCCAAAAAGGACCGCATCATTCGAGAAACGTTCTATATAATTCCCTGCCCAAGAATATAAAAGATATTATGAAATTCAATCTCTTCAAATCCGCGGTTAAAAACTACCTCCTGCACCAGTGCTTCTACAATGTAAAAGAATTTATTGTTTGTAATAAATGTTAAATCCGTCTTGTACTTTATCTAGTCATTGCTGTAGTACTTTTAAAATAACTTATAACAATTTCAAAAACTATTTTCTTGCATTGTTGTGTCTTATGAGTCTTATGTTTTATATTAATTTAGTTTTATGTGTACTCAACTTTGGCACGGTTGTGTACATTAATTCTGTAGCCCCTTCCTGGCCCGGGTTTTTCTCCG
>NNCF01128163.1:168632-184967 GCA_002313205.1 Laupala kohalensis | reverse complement strand
CAAAAGGAACACATGTAACCATTTATTGCGGAGCAGTTCTTGGTTCAAGTCATGAACACCCACACATATTCAATACGTGGATTGTCACCAAACACAGTACGTTAAGAACTTAAATGGTAATACTCAATCTTAGGAGTCCAGCTGGCGTTGTCTTCGATCTGTAGCTCGATGTCTTGAAGTGCCGGGACACGCACTCGCATGGGAATGCAATGATGCACACGCTAAATTGGCGGACGCGAATTGAAGTACAGTGGTGAGAAGCATACGCGCACACGAATAGAAATACAGAATGGGAGAAAATCCCCGTCGCGTGCGGCAACTTGTGAAGGTGCTCTTAAATGTAGTTTAACAATACGACTTGATGTTACTCGCTCTATAATAAAACGAATAGAAAATTAAATAAAAATAACTAAGTAATCAGACTTAGAAAAGAAAAACCGACTTTGAAGTCGGGTGGCTACTGTAGCGAAAAAGTATGTCCGTCTGAGTGGGCAAGTGGTAGACGATTGAGTGGCTGCTAGAGCGAACATGTTTGTCCGTCTGAGCGGGCGAGTGGTGGACGATTGAGACCTCGTGCGAGGGTGAAGCAGCTCAGGTAGGGTACTGGAGTGAAGGGACGCCCGTCTACTGATACTATCTTACGGCGGGCTCAAGAAGCTCAATGCTAATGCGTGCAAATTTTGGTAAATAAAAGGTGCAGGAATAGTGCGCTTTCTGGTGAAAGGTGTTTCGCCTAACAAAGGCCAGTCACCGTAGCCTGCACTTTTGGGGGTGAGGTGCTCGTCTAGCCTCGCTGACAGGTGCTTAGGAACTGGTAGTCTCACTTAGGGCAAGCGTTATTGCCAACTGGGGAGAATTATGTGTGCCGAAACAAAAGGCATCATCGTTTATAACTGTAAAATTATGCCTCGATAGAAAGGAATGTGGTGAGCCTAGATTCTTCTGCTGTGACTTGTTTGTGATCCTAGAAATCCAAATTTTCCTCTGTTGATTGCAACTCCACTTGATGAAGCAAAATTAAAACTTGGAAAAAACAATTGAAAGGTGATTCTGACATACTTACCATGGACCCATGGATACCGTTGTTCCTCATAATTTGCAGTTCTACTGTATTCGCTCCTTGGGAATCGATGAAGAGATGTAGTGAGGGACACTGGGTAGGGTAGGAGCTGGCGAGTGAGATGAGAAAACTGGAGTTAATGGCTGGGTAAGGGGACCGAACGCCGCCTAATGGAAAAGTGGAGTCAGCAGAAGTCAGAAATGCCGTGACACGCTTGATCGAGTCTCCAAGTTGAATCAGCAGTAATTTCTTTACATAATTTATCATCTGTGTGTCTGGATACGCACACTCTCTCAAGCATTCAGTACTCTGCATGACAGGCCTTCATATTTATGCATTCATAGTTGTAAATTAGAATTACTGAGGCAAATATTTATCGATGAGATTATAAATTTAAGGTATTTCAAATATTTTTTCCACTAAAATAATTTATTCCCTGGAGTTCGCAACTTCTCTGCAATATAATATCGAGGATTGGTTTATGCCAACCTCTTGTGCTCAAATTAGTGCCTTGTATGTGAAGCGAAATACGAAGAAAGATCGTTTGTGTATGTAATGACCTACGAGCTTAGACATCGTAGTAGAACCAACAGGAATAGAATAATTCGAGAACACCTTTCTATGAATGATGCAATGGCTCTTGACTGAATCTGTGAATCCTCTTTAATGCCGTAAGTCCGAAGTCGACGGGGAAACATTCAGTAAAAATGAGCAATTCCTTGAAAACTTAATTTGAACTATTCGAGGATATAAAGTTTGGAATCAAGTTTTATTTGGAATGCAGTCGACAAGAAAAGGGAAACAAAATCATAATGACCAAGATGTTAGGAAAAGTAAAAGATGGATGGATAGACGAATTAAAGACTGGAAGTGACCTGCAAAAAGGTGTGATCACTTGCAGAACAATGTGATGTTAGGAATATGGTGTTCTTGAAACTAAAATGGAGAACGTGAGTTAGTGACAAGAAACTAGGAGCAAGGTGTGAAGAACATGACACGGAGGGCGTAAAGCTGGAAGAAAACGAGGGGGCAGGAACGGGGGTGTTCGCGGGCGGCCGTGCGTGCAACTGTTCTGCTAAGGATTAACGTCCTGATACCTATTCCACGTAGTTCGCGCTCATAAAATACTGTGATTTATGTAACATGGCGCTTATTTTATTTCTTACTGCGTTACGTTTTGCATGAAAGTTACTGTTCTTCTAGGTTTTCTCTTGAATAGAAAACAAGAAAAAATCTGACGAGCGATATTCTGATATTTAGTTTTCTTCTAGTGTAAACTGCAATGTGTTCGCATTGCAAACACATTTCGATATACTTTATGGCACTATCTTTGAAAAAAGACTTCGCATTTGATTTAGAACAAAAATGAGTTGTTCTCTTCTCCTTAGATAACGACAGCACTTAAAACATCGATTATTGTTGAAATACGTTTCAAATTTCCCAAATATAAAACTAGTTACGTACATAAGCACAAGAATTCCGAAGATGTACACCACGGGTGTAAGGTGTTACCAGCTGTAGGAAACAAATGGATACCGCAGAAGTAGCAGCACCCCTATGATTATTGCAGGAGATTCCGTGTAGGAACAGAAAATACGAGGGCAATATATAAGTCCCGAAGAAGGTAGTGTTGCATGAGTGTACATGAGAAGAACAGCGTTCAGTTGTGCGTTTTTTGAGGATCAAGGGACAGTCCACAGAAATGCATCCCCTGTATGGTGACGACTGTTTCTCACGGAAAGCTGTGTTCAATTGGATCCAGAAGTTTAACAAGGGAAGGCAAAGCATCAGAGATGGGGAGCGCCCTGGTCGTCCTGCGAAGGTGTCAACTGTAGTCGCAGTGTAGCGTGTGGAACAAATCACTCATAATGACTGGCGTGTGACGATCGAAATCATTTGGGAGCCCGTCATTTTGAAACTGATGACGAGGTTACTCGACGGCTGCGACAGTAACCAAAAGCCGTCATTGCCACCGGCTTTCAAGGACTTGTAACGAGATGGAATAAGTGTCTGAATGTACAGGGTTATTATGTCGAAAAATGAAATTAATGCCAGGAAGTTACTTTGATTATTATTGCATCTATCCAGTTTTGCGACTTATTTATTGACTTACCTACGTATATACAAATTGAAACTACGTAGATTTTTCTTCAAGAAAACGTACGGTCGGTTAGCAAAATTAACAAACAATCTCTTAATCTTATAGTTAAGGGTGAATATGCGATTGATAAAATGTCTGAAAAGAACATTTTGTTAATTCTTCTTTTTTAAACATAGCCCTTTTTGCTGTATTTGACAGACTCAATGCCCATTACTGACTCGAATCAAAGAACACCAACGAACCATGAACAACCGACAATAATGTTATATCAGTACACCGTTTAGATAAAGATCATTCGATAAATTGGGGTAATGTTTCAATATTAGATCGGGAACCAAATTATTTCATACGCCTTATTTCTGAAATTTTATTCATCAAATTTACTGGAAACACTTTGAATTAACAAAAGGACACAGTTTATCTAAAATTTATAATAGTTTATGTTGATTTCCTGCTTTTATGGTTTGTTTTCGTGTTGTGTGTCTACAGAATTGTCCTTTATGTATGTGTAGTTAACTTATTTTCATTTTTCACCAAGATAAAATTAATTTATTTGTTTATGTACTACAATCACGTAATTCTGACGGAAAGCAGCCGTGAAATGTCGTGAGCGTTAATACAAATTTAGTCTACTCGCATGCTCTAACTAAATATTTCAATTCGAATATAACAGTAGACGAGAATAATGTCAATAAAAGATGTGTACATTTGTTTTTCTTTTGCTTGTTTGCTTTTCTTGTAGGTGGAGTTAATATGTGGAAGTTCTTCTCAGATTTAAGTTTTTCTTCTATAAAACGCTGTTCATACCGCGATAGAAAAATATAAATAGTAACTAATCGCTTTTTTGGAAATCCCACAAGTCCAAGACACTAAGGTTTCCAGGAAACGCGAAAGTCTTATTCAAGCTCAAACTTTCTAACTTAGATTTTTCATACCTCGTCCACTGAAAAATCCATGAAAGTACTATCATTCTGTTGTAGTTTTAACCATTTATCTGGGGTATATCTTGTATATCTGGGATATACGAGTATATTGTTCCATATTACTGGATATGGGGAGTTTCTCAATCAAACATAAGAATAGGATGTAATAATCTCTCTCTTATTATCTTTAACATATTCTTACGATTTTTTATGAAAAAAGTTATTTATATTTAAGAGTTGAAACAGTAGGTAACATTTAAAAAACTTGCTAAGAACTTTATATAGAGTTGCATCAAGAAAGTTCACAGCATATATTCAAACTCAAAATTTTTTTTATCGTTACACCGCTAATTTTGTATCATTTTAAAAACCAAATATCCTTATGATATATTGAACTAAAAGATACAGATCTATGTTAGATATAAATAACTTAAAAACGGGAGCTACACACCCAAAACATGTGTGAATGTACTTGTGTGTATGAAAGAGTAGGAGAGTTGGAGAATATGTTCGATCAAGTTCTTTGTTCTAAACATTATGTCTCTTCTACTTGATATTCTGGACACATCACTCATGCATCCTTAATCAACTAGCTCTTACAATCGACGCGTTTTAATAATTTATTTCGCGCAATACTTTTCACTCCAACATTTATACCAGTATCAATTCTAAACAAAACTTGCACATCTAAATGAGGTAATGTTCACAAAAGCAGCTGATTGTTAGTAACGGATAACATATGGTTTGCTTGAGAAATCCCAAAATTCCTGGACTACAGGAGTTTCTTAAAAAATAGATCAACCATAAACTTTGTCACAACCATAAACCATTGGACTAGAGAGAGTTCTCCAGTGAATAATGAATCTATATAAAAAAAATCATTCCATTTACAACTCAATTTTGTAGAAAATTGGACTTGAGGGATTTCTCAAACAAGAGATTCAATTATGTAATCAGATCCTCGTTTATCTTGTTACATTCACCTTGGTCATCAAGCTAGTAATGTACACTGATTACCACCCAACCCACTAAAATAAGAAAAATGTACGAAATGTAAAGGTGTTGTGTCTTAAACTATATTATTCAGAAGCTCCTCCGTGGCTACGGTGTTAGCGCACTCGCTCGTCACCAAGACATCCCGGGTTGAATTCCCAGTTGGAGCAAGAAAAATTTGTAGCTTTTCAGTTCTATGTCTCAGTTCATATAGCTGTGACATTTGAAAAGTTCATCCTCCGCGGCTAACAACCTCAGTTGTAATACGCGGATACAGCTATCTAGATCCTATCTAGACGCTGTTCCCCCAAAAATTCACGATGTGTCTAGTAAATAAACTCACACAGAACTGATCCTTTCTAACACTCGTTATCGTAGTCTTTAGTTGGCCTATTCGAGAATACATACATATTATTCATCTTCAATATTTTAGTGATTTCACTCTGGAAAGTTTGCAAATCTGCGTACATAATAATTGTGAATCTCTTTTAGAAATTAGGTAACGAAATCAATGTGTGTCGTCTCGTAATATATGGGATTACATTTTACTATGTGCTGTTTTTCATTATAGTAATTAGCCTACTTGTATATGAGTGTATTCCTTTGAAAGTGTAGTGGATATTATTTACCCGCAAGTTTTACCCGTAAAATATTTATGAAAGGTAGCAATAATAAGGTTTTAACGTAGATCATGATGTGATATACGTCATCGGAAAAGGTCTGTAATTTGAAAACTTGAAACATAGCATCTGCACAATATAAAAAAGGTCTTGAAGCGATAAAATCCACTAAACACAAAATATTACGTGGGTACCTTTGTCGTTTTATTTCTTAACTGATCTACAAATGTAAACATACGAATACTATATAATTATTCATGAAAGAAGAAGACAACCACACCTTTCTCTATCAAGATATTCATTTTTACTAGTACACAAAGCTTTGCTTAAAATTAAACGACGTATATTACATCGAAAATGGTCTTATTTTGCTGGTTGATCTCGTCAGCGAATGCAGTGCACAATGGAGCAAAGAAAATGAAATATAGAGTTGACACACGAGCTAACTAATATGTGCTTAACACGTAATCCAGGGTTTTTCAAACTTTTTGAAAGGGTGGAGTTCCTTTCTCTTTATGCATGTAACAGTCTCAATAAATATTCATGTGTGTATGAGAATTTACAAAATACCTCATCGGATTACAAAACTTAATGCTTTTAAGAAATAAACCTTAATATAAAAATTGTCAATAAAAACTGAATATCCTGATAGGATGCATGAATATATTTGCTTACCTACAAACAAATGTCCCATTCCAAGCAACAGTAAATTCGTAAATTCTCTAATGAAATCTCGTCGTAACCGAGCCCTCCTTGAAGCAAGGACATAAGCATTGACACGGCGAAAGTGACTTTCGTTGTGATCTCATTACACTGAACAGTCACCAAAGATTATAACACGAATTATATGTTAAACAACTGACTTGGCTCTTGCATCATAAACTCTGCCTGCGCAATATGAGGGTGCGGGAGAATCGACACCATGTTCTCATTCTTAGCCTCAAGCTCCTCAAGAGAGTCCAGTATAAAAGTTAACATTTGTAGTCTGTTTTTAAATAATTCTACTTTTAGCGAGTTTCTTTTTTCAAGAAATGTGTAATTAACTGGGGCGTAGGTGTCTGGGAAATAAACGACTACTCGTGGCTGGGCAAAAAGTGTTCTTAATGATGTAAAAAAACTTCGAAATCAATTATACGAACAGCCTAAAATGTTTCATCGCGAAAGCGTCTAGTTTTTCTCCAATTTTCTGTTCATGATGAATGATTAAATGATGGAGAAATATAAATTAACTATTTTGTTGCAGAATTCAAGTAGTTGAAAATGATGGAAACATGGTACCTAAGATGGTGCCAAGTATTGTTCTTAATTAGTGTTCCAAATCAGTAAGTCTGATATCAAATACTGCTTGTTTATTCTTTAAAAATTACATTATTTGTGTATCTTCTTCTATCAAACGAACTCTTTACTAGATTTTCTCTACTTCTGATCAACTCAGAGGGTCAATTCAGAGTTCTCTCAAATACGGCCTGTATGTTTTTTCGATCCAGGGCCCTCGCGAGTGCTAGTCTTCGGGGATGAATATGCTTATGAATTTGCCAACTCGAGCAAATATTTTTTCATCTCGCATGAGAATTTTCGAATATCTCTTTTCCTAACATTTAAGTAATGAACATTCATAATATACATGATATGATAAAAGATTTATTTTTTTTACTCTGGAGTTATTTACTGCAATTTACGTGCCATACCATGTAGTCTATAAATATTTTATTAAATATGTTTCATTTTATTTTAAATGAATTTCAAATGAACGATTTAACTTTAATTTTTCCAAACTTCTTTTTTTTTTTTTTTTTTTTTTGTGGGGGGCGAGGACTTGTCACAATCTCCGCTTGGACCATACAGTAAAACTAATGCTGAGTCGATGGATCGCGTTGCATCGTGAACTGTTTCTACTGAATCTTTTTGAAATAACTTTCCTCCATAAAGCTCAAATGACACAGTGCCAACGCGACGCCAAGACTCTAGTTGTCAATTTCGGTTCATAATTTGGTAAAGATTTTAATAATTGTATCAAAATTTATTCACGTGTCTTGAATACTATATCTGTGGACAATGTCAGTCACATTAATGCTCTATTTAGTATGAAATTTGTGAGTCAGCTATAGCGACCGCAGGTTTCCCGAGTTTTCGCGATATACCCAGGTACAAGTGCCTGGAAATAATGAACCTAGAAAAGCGCATGGCTCTTCCTTTTTACTCTCACTTTTTGCTGCGTGATGAGTACGATACTTTCGCAAAAAATATTTGAATACGAAGAAGGTGTAACTGCGAAATATTACTTTGCAGTCTGTCTCTAAGAAAGAAAATCCTATGGAAAGAAAAAAAACTACTACTCTTTTCGTTGATTGATAAACAATGATTATTATTTCGTGTTACAGACCAAAGATTGAGGACAGTTGTACAAATGAATAAGGGAATAAAACACGAATGCAATATGACATGCTAATCAGAGAAAGGCGAAAAACAAGATGCAAAGGGAGGAAAAAAATATCCGTTAATCGGAACATTTTCAATGCTGATCTTCAAAAGCTGTCTCATTTGTTTTGCAGCATCCGCTTCGATTCTTCGCAGCTTCTTACATTCACCCGGCTACCGCGAAATTGGTGTGATACTGTTGTAGTTATGATTTTTATTATTATGTGGACGTTGTGTGTAATAACCTTACATCTCAAAACATGACAATCCGACCTGTCATTTCCCAGCATAAATGCACTATTCGTTGTGTCATTTAGATCCTACCGGGGTCAACCGTCTCCCGAGGGCTTCGGTGCGTGTGTTACCTTCCGAAAGCCGCTTCTTTCGCCGGCGCTGCTCATTACAGACGGCGCCGCCCCGCGCAACACGTGACCCGCGGTCTCTCGTGGAGTCGTCTCACGAGCTACTCCTCCTCGCCTGGCCTCGCTCCTCGCAGGCTTTGACCACGTACAAGCCACGAGGAACGCCGCACAGAGACGCCAACGTACGATTACGGCTCCTTTCGTCGGAGACGGAGACATCAGAGGCGAAATCTCAGGCGTCTTAATTCGGCGTGAAAAATTCGGAATACCGGACAGAAATATTTGCTGCGCTTTCATTCCACGACCAAGAATATACATATTTATGGGGTCTCTTCAGATAATCTTCCAGAATTTCGAGAGGTAATTGAACTAAACAGATATTTTAACAAGAAGTTTTAGATACGTTTGTATCGTGTCTAGAAGATGTAGCATTCGTGGAAACATGTTGTTAACGAGGTGAAAGAGTGTGTTTCGTGATGAGTAAGAATTTTTTTATGTTGTGTGTAAATACTTTCGACGCTTAGACTTATTTATTTTTTAGTTATTAAACAAGTTTCTCAGCAAAACTCTCAATTCAACTTTCCAAGCAGTTTTTGTATTCGTGTGAAATACCATTTCTTCTTGTCCTTCGGGATGTGGTAAACCATTTCTGTGTCCGATATCGAAGTCTATATTTCGGCATCAGTCCCCTGGTTGTAACTGTAACATACTTTTTAGAGCTATTCGTGACCGTTCGGTTCTTTGTGTACTCGACTGTTCGCTTCGAAGACTTTGTTTTCTACGAGATGGAAGTCAAATCGCATCTATTTTTCAAAACAGTGAAGCAAGCAAAGTGAAGGTGTTATCAAAAGATCACAAATAGCAAATCGAAAAATGTGAAATCAAATTTTCTATCGGTGTCTAGAACACCTTAGAACACGAAACTTAGGAAAAGGATTTTTAACATATCCCCATATAAATATTAGATGACACAAATGGGTCTTCGCTAGGTAGTAATCTTGCCCGAACAGGATATTATACTTAAACTTATTTCAGCATTGCAGTTACGGAATGCACGGTAAAGTGGAGCACAATATTGTTTTCTTTATATACTACTGATGTATTATGTTTCCCAGCAAACCTTTTTATTAATACTCATCGTGCAGTGATTTTTCAATAAAACACATTTTATTCACATGTCGCGACTTTTATTTGAAAAGCAAATCAAATATGTCTTGGGATCCTTTGCGGAGGACACGTTTCTTCTCTGTTACCAAAAAAACTAGTTTCTCTTGGATTTCCGTAAAGCTGTTTATATTCTTTGGATTAAATTTATTTTTACGAATCTATCTCGCCAACTTGTGGGGTCGATGCTGTTATTTGTGGTCAGTATGAATTATTAGATAAGAAAATTCTGTCAATATTTTATACTCTTTGCTGAAAATAAACGCTTCGATATGATTTCAGGTTTTCAAGCATATCCGTAGGCAAACGTACTTCATATTTCTTCTCCAATAACCCTTTGGCGTACTTTGATATATAAGCTTTCTTTCGTATCCCGGTAATATCTGTAGATACTGGGAGGATACACCTTTCTAATGGAAATATTTTTTCAAGAATGAAGAACAGCTCCCGAGAGTTGGAATTGCGAAGAGCAATTGGAATCTAAGCAACGTACCCGGAGATGCGGGCACGGAGGCTGAGGTCATGAGGGACGAATTTACGTTGGTGAATGAGGTTGATGAAGTAGAATGGGGGCTCAGAAAGGAATCAAAAGAGACTGTGACCGATTGGAGGACATAAAATCTAGTTGTAAAACACAACAAATAGAGGATCACAGAGTAAAACTATTCCCTGATAAACCCACTTCTGTGAATGAAAAAAGAGAAGTGTTCCTTAAGTTGAAAGCATTTTCGCAAAATGTTTTTAGACTAAAATGTTAAGTTTTTGATCTAATGCTCACATCTTAAATGCAAAGCCTCCATCAGTCAGAGACATCACTTCCTTTTCTTCTCTGAAATTCGTATGAATGTGTCCTAAGTGTCATCTTAATCTTCATTTTCCCTGCCACTCTGTGGAACAGTGCGCATCATCACCTATCAGGGACTGTGTTGTTCTCCCATATTCCTCTGCCAACTTACTTACTCTCATCAACAATTTCATCTCCCCCGCGGCGCACCCATTCCCACTGCGATCGCCTTTCCCAGCCTCCTCCCCTGTCTCCCGCTCCCTCTTCGCCTCTTCTAAACCATCATCCGCTCCGTGCCTGCCGCTGGCATCATGACACTCGCCTCCTCGATGCTCCTTCCCTGCCATCATTGGCCTTCTTCGCCCCCGCTGCTGCCACTGCCTTCGACGCCACCGCCGCTTCCGCCCCCCGGACACCCGTAAGAAGCTGCCGACAAAACTGGCGACGTAGCGGCGACGTGACGTGAATATGCGGGTCTGCTTCCGGGGCAGGGCGCGCTGTGACGGCGGCGGGTGCGGGGGCGAGGCGGGTAGCGCGAACGCGGGTGCGGGACGCGACGGAGAGCGGATCGCGTGAGGGCGCCGTCCGCACGCAAGCTAAGGCCCGGAGTCACGCACGACGCCGCCCCGCCGCCGCCTTCTCCCCGTCACCCTGCCACCCTCTGTCGCCGCATCATTCCTCCTCCCGTTGTACATTCACTCTCCACATTCGTCCTTATTGACGTCCTTGCTTTATAATGGTGCGACAATCCCTTGGTTCTCCACTTCCCTCCATGAAATAACATTCAACGTTCAGTTACCTTTTTCATCTTCCAATGTACTCCTTCTCCACTGATTTTATTTCGTTTTATTTACCCGTTCTTCCAGCCATCACCACATCTTAGTAATCGAACTTCCTCTACTTATTTCTCAGGTCACTTTGGTGTGCGGACTCGAACCTCTTCGCTTTATTTACCTCTGTGTTTACCGGTACAGGCGAAGCCCCATGAAATTGGCATCTCCGTTCATCCAAGGTTTCTCCCGCTCTCCCGCAGCCGTTTCATAGCGTTCATTCTACTAGTTCTAATCCGTCCCTCTCCTCAACCCGCCCTTTCCTCCCGATCGCTGACGGCGCGGGCGTGAGGCTGTGCCTGCGTGACGCGCTTCATGAGGAAGGAAGGGGAGGACGGCTCCCATGGGACGCCACCAGCGCCAGCCCCCGTCGTCACCCTACTCCCAACGCACGTAAACTCCGCGTTGCTGGAGCTGAGCACGGTTATCGACGAAAGAAACCTCCCCATCGAGCAATACGTTACTACATCTGGGAGTAATGCAAACTTAACCTTATAAACTGTTCAGCATCTTGGGATTTAATCAATTCTTAGTCATCTATTTCCCTGTGTATGAAAATCTGTTAGAAAATTTATGTTCGTAATTGGGCTGAATAATTTTAATAAGAAGTTTCAACAAACCATTCTCTCAATCTATCGATATCTTCAGGTCATATAGTAAAAGACCGTAGAACCTAGAACTCGTATTCTTTGAAACATTTCTTTTACTTTATCATCCACATTCAGTTTGTCTCATATGGTAAAAGGCTCTACGAGCATAGTTGTTATCTAACGTTCCTGATAATGTCCCAATATTTGGTGGAGGTAGCCGTAATTTCACAACAAATACACTACGCTTATCATCGTTAAGTATTAGCATAAGTGCATACGAAGAGTTCTTGTAATGAGAGAAAATATTATGTGCTAAATAAACATATGACTGTTATTGGACAAAAGGTTCATTTTTTGACTGGATGTCTTTAGACAGTCTTGAATTTCTTCTGCAAAACATGAAATACCGAAGTTAAATTTAAATAGGGAAGAAATTTCTACATGGCCCACTCTCACCAAATTTGCTCAGAATACCAACTTTAAATGCATTCTACAGATGGTTAGAGATAAAAATGCTCTGTGTGTCATAAACTAGTGAATTCCTTAACAGTATATAGATATATTTTCTGTCAATTCGTAGAACATTTTTACCAGAGCACATAAGCTATAATGAAAGTAATTTTAAAAAATACAAAAAATACGCCTGATATTTTCGCATAGAACTCGTGTACAAAGAGAAGCTATGATCAAGCACACGACGTTTTTGAAGTTGAGAACCTCCGCTTTTAGGAAGTTCAATTTTTTCTTTCGTCAACTTCTCTTTGTAACAAGTGTTGATTTCGTCTTTTGGCGAATTTCATCCCGTCACAGAAGAAAGCATCTGAGTTTGCGGGATTAGTGATTGAATAGAAGAGGGAAACAATATTTGTCTTCTGTGCATGGGGTACGAGAGAGGTGGGGTAATAATGAGAATAGTGGGAGAAAGTGCACCTTTTTGAGAGTTCTGCAGTTTTATACTTGATAATGATTCCTTCAAAGAGTGACCGTACTGCGCGATTGTTTTATTTCATTGCAAAAATGTTTTGTTGAAACCTGACGTCGTTCTTTTATAGATACAGCGCATTTTCCAATGTCTTAATGCATATTACTGCAAAACAGTAGAGTAAAGAATACTTCAATCACTTTGAACTTTTTGTAGCTCCTTGTTCCATTTTCCTCAGCGACGATAAAGAACTTTTTCTTTTCCGTTTGAGCTACAGCTTTATCTCCTCGTGAAATCAAGTCTTTCACCTGTCGGAGTTGGTCAAGGAGGCTTAATATTTCATTTGAATGGGTAGCGTGTTCATTGTTTCTAAGATTGTGAAACGAGCTGACTCAAATGCTTTCTTGATCGAATCAGTATTTTTATGACAACTTAATACAAAATATACTTGGGCTTCCGCAACCGGAGTCAATATATTTTGTGAGCTGTGTTATTAAAACATGTACTTCGTTCAAGGACGTCCAGGAACGCATTCATTTAGACACGTTCAGAATATATTTTACAACCTCGTGATAATGCTCAAGTACAAAGGATTGTCATGTCAAATTAATGTTTACTTTCTTTCGGGCAATGCTTCATTAGGTATTAATAATTCAGTTCACATTCCATATTAAAGGAGAAGCCACCTGAGGTTCTTTTGGGCAATGTAGTATTCGAGTAAAGTGGCATGAAAAGGGAAAATCAATACAAGAACTGCCGTACCAAAAAGAGTGGGTGTTGCTTTTCTGTGATGGAAATAGAGTTGAAGCAGCTGCCAAAGAACATAAAAGATGGGAGTAGGTGTGAGGACGAACGCTTCTGTCGTGCCCTCGGCGTGGTAGCGCTCCTGGTGGCGCTCATGGAAACACTCGTGCGGAAAATGAGGGGAATGTTTCACATCCTGATTAATTACGAGCAAAGAAATTCGGAATAAGGGGGAATCCGACTATCTCTTTGTAGTGTATAGAAAAGAGAGATGGAATGATACGGCAAGGGTCTAGAGAGAAGTGACGTATCGAACGACCGACAGACGAACAGCTGCAGGAAGGTGGGAAGAGACCGCGAAAGAGCACAGTTGACGAAATCTCGAAGGTTAGAGAAAATGACGTTAGATAAAAGAATGACTGGGATGGAGTAGGAGAGAGGCTTATTACCAAAACTGTCTCTCATTTAAATGAGTCATTTTCATTATCTAGCATATCATTTCTTATGCCAGCTCTGAAATTAGAAGCAAACATTTTTCATAATCCTTTTTTTTGAAACAAGTACTAGAATGATGTTGACATTGACATGCTGCTGATTGCTCTTTAGCACAAACTTTCGTGTTAGACGCAGAGAGAGAAATTTTTAAAGAAAGAAAGCAAGAAAGTTTAGTTCATGAAATTATCACAAAAATGAATCATTTCGTTACAAAATAACAAGATACCTTATCACCAATAATGGATTTAAAGCTTTACGATGCAAAATTATACACACATTCATTTAATATTATATATATGAGGAAGGTGAGGTATTGTTATTATTACTCTATAAATCTATGAAATCTCCTTGTTTTGCCATTGTAACACATTTATTAGTCTCTGAACATGTTTGCCTAAAGGATAAAATTTGGGTGAATGCTCACTTTAAGCATAGTATCCGATGAAATGATCAAGAACACGTTTTCAGACCAGTCCATATAATACTGGCCCATTTCACTCCACGTCAAGTAATGAATACTCTTATAGAGGTGTCGATTTTATTGTAAAATCATGACAATCAGTAATTAATTTTCACGGAACATCCTTTGTTCCACATAATCCTGAATTGATCACAATGTACACGAAAGAAACCGCGATAAAGAGGTCTTTTTTAGTAATGGAATTCCATGGGAATCGAGATGTCACCCTGTTGCCAGGTTACAATTGTGGTCACACCAATCAAATGGGGAGTTGGGGGAGGGGAGCTCTTCAGACTAACTCCCCACCTATTGGATTATTCGGATTTCAATGGATCAAATCCTTGCCACCGCATTTGATCCATTGAAGTCGGGGAGGACGCAATCCGATCTGATTTTGTTATTGCAACCCAGCTCCATTAACTACCCCTTTCGGTGGTCACTTGGATCCATCGACCGCCTCCCTCGTCGTTCCACCCACTGACTCAATCCATCAACTGAACTCGGTACATCGTTCTGATACCGCGTCACCTTTGATTTCGGTTAAAGAGAAAAATTTTACTTGAGCAAGACCGAAACCAGTCTGCTTTCGTTGAGGTTATCCTGGCTTTCTCAGTACACCCAACGGTTGCTGAAGAGCTCTACTGATCTTACTCTCCCTCCGTCAAGGATGGGCTCCTTAGATCGGGGAACATCGAGAAAAATGTGTGAATGATAAGTTGCCGCTCAGAAATTTGTCAAAAGACCTTTCGAATGGTACTAAAGAGGTAACCACAGGCATGGCAACTTGCTAACGCTTTTAAAAAGTTTTCTTCACGAATTTCATTGCCCCATGCATCTGTATTACGGTCATACTTAATTAAAAATTTTAATTCCTCCTCACACACAAACGCCGCGGTATCACCTCTCAGAAAGACTTGTTTGTTTCTGTCGTGTTTTTGGTCACTACCTGAATAAATCAAATGTACCGCTAGGCCATTGATTATAGATGTCTATTGAAATTATTTTTATAAAGAAGCTATGCTCGCTTTCGCAATCCAAAACAGTCAACTAATAATGACGTAAAATATTATATATTATTTGTATTCTTTAAACAAAACAAATTCTTTGCGTAAAAACAAATTACGGTTAAATTTCATTTTTAGGCAAAGAGCGTAGAATTGTCTAGGAGATAACCTTAGAGAGTCAACGATTAATGAAGAATTCGGAATGTTAAGCGCATTTGTATTACAACGATAAGTTGGCATTACTCCTCCTGGCGTTAAGAGAAGTCCTGTTGCCCTCATGGAGCAAGCTCACGGCACTTGAATGAACGTGGTCTCGATTTCGACTAAACTTGGAAGAAAGAAGTTGCGATACCTCTCTCACCCCTCATACAAACACACTCACACACAATCTCCCACCCATGCGCATCAACACACTTTCCTTCTTCATCGTTCTCCTCTCCTTTCCCTCCCAACCCTTACTGCTACCTACGACCGATTGCATCACCCTCTCACCCTGTCTCTCAGATCTCCATCTCCCCTCCTTTGCAACTATGTCTGTGAACGTTCTTGCATGGAGAGGCGGTTGATGGAATCACTGAGACATGCAGCATTTATGATTCTTCGCCTCATTCTGTTAGCGACCCCAGAAGTTTGTGCCCCAAGTAAGGTGTGACATGTTAGTTACTTATTCTCTGCACCCAACAAAAATTTGATGATTGAAACTAGTGTGATTCTTCCTTTGTCTAAAAAGAAATGTTTTTGTGACTGACTGTAACATAAAATGAAATAGACCGTAAAACTGTTGTAACTGAGCATTCAACTCACTCAGTGCCCTGGCAGCAAACGCGAACATAATTTCCGGACATGCCCATGTATATATATATAT